>JAVJIF010010827.1:0-131424 GCA_038442645.1 Agave tequilana
ATATAAACAAGAGACAAAGAGAGAGAGAGAGTGAGCAATCGCAAACACAAGGGATTTGTTTCGAGGTTCGAGCACACTTGCTCTACATCCCCGCCTCCGACACACGAAGGATTCCACTATGCTTGATCCCAATGGATCACTCCTCGGTGCCGCAACACCTACAATACCTCGGACTCTCTAGTCCCGTACACACCGCAAGCCCACCGGCTCGCCGAGGCCGCACCTCAAACAAAGAGTTCACACACGAACTCTAAACCACCGCGAACACACTTGTCTGCCTCCTCAAAGAACAAGAAAAGATCTCTTGGTGATCTAACACTTTGATCACCAATGAACACTCTCACTACAACACTCCTATAGAATGAATAATCAATGGATAGCTCAAGTGTTTGTGTGAGAAAACAAGGAAAGAGATGGTGGAGGAAAACTCAAGAAAATCTCTTTTTAAAACACTCTTGATAAAACTCCCCTTTTGATTGAAAGTATTAGCTCTCAATTTAGTGGAGGAAACTCTTTTAATGAAGTAGGAAAAACTGGCTCAAAGTCTACTAGAAATCTTGTGTGAAAACAATGTCCAAACCCCCAAATTATAGGGCTAGAAAAACTAGCCGTTGGGGTCTGACAGAACTGTCGGTCGACCACCCGGTCGACCGGCCAACGGTCATATTTCAGATCGTTGTGCCATCGGTCGACCGAGGCCAGGATACAGAGAGCAAGTCTCTCTGTCCGGTCGACCACCCGGTCGACCGGGGCCTTTCCAGAGAGCAGAGCTCTCTGGACGGTCGACCGGGTCGGTCGACCCGACCCTCCTTCCAGAACTGGCGTGCACGTCTGTGCACGTCGGTCGACCGCCCGGTCGACCGGCTGAAGCCTGGAAACAAAAAACTGGGATTTAAAACTTGGTCTTTTTGATTGAAATAAAATCCCATAAAATACTGAAAAATTTACAAAATAGTTTTACCAATATATTTTGATAAACAAACATGCTTGCACAAAATCAAGGCATGTTACAAATGATTTGAACTATTCTTGTAACTTGAAAATATTGATTCAAAACTAACATAGTATTTTCCAAAACTTGATTTTTCCAAAACTTGTTTTCCAAACTTCACTAGAAACAAAAACAAGATATTTAAACTCTTTTTAAAGCATAGTGTGTATAGATATGATCCACTACACAAACATGTTGAAATATCTATGTTTTTGACAATATGCACTAAACATGGTTTGGATAAAACATGATCACTTGAAAACCAAAAACCAAACGGTATTTTTCCAAAGTAAAATTCTTTTCTGAAACTAAATCAAGAGTGTGTGTGTATATGATACTTGAGCAATCCACCAACTATTCTATCCTTTACATTTTATTCTAAAAACAAAATCTTATAAAACAAACTAGACACAAGCCTTCTTGAAGTCTTCACTTGAAGTCTTCTCATCTTCTTGACTTGGTCCAAATTCGATCCAATGGCTCTTGGATCAAACCGTGTAAGCTCCAAAAACTTGACTTTAAATCCTTTGTTGAAGCTATGCACCTACTAAGATCTTGATCATAAATCTGTCACTAATTAAACACAAGATCATTAGTACTATAATTACAAGAGTTGATCATCATCAAAACTAGAGTGATGGGCCTTTGGGCCAACAATCTCCCCTTTTTGATGATGACAAAACTCATGAAGTTATATATGCATGGATTAAAGTAAAGCTTCAAAGAAGCTCCCCCTTAACGCATGCATAAAATATAAACAAATAAATATGCAATGTATGCTCATAAACATGTACGCAAATCTAGGAGATAAACATGCCAGCAAGCATAAAACACATCAAATTATTTTTCTCCTATTTGCAAAACAAAACATATATGCATAAACATAAATCCTTTTTCACAAAACATGCATATAAATCCAAAATCTTTCTCCCCCTTTTTGTCAATCATCAACAAAGGGGTAAAAACACAATCAACAAATTTTTCTCCCCCTTTTTGTCACAAACAAAGAGATCAATAAGGGGTGCAAACAAATAAGTCAATAAACGTTTATATGCGATATACATTCATGAAGAGGAAGACGGTAAAGTAACTTCCCTACACATATACATTACATGAAAGAGGGATGACAAGCCCTAATTCACATAACGTATAATATGTAATGCATAAGAGGAGATGTGAAGCTCCCCCTACACACGTGTATCACATAAAGAAGAGTTGTCAAGCTCCTCAATACAAGATACACTCAACTTGAATCTATATGTAAAAGAGATGTTAAGCTCTCCTTGCATATAGGCAATACACATCAAAACATTTTTAAAGGTATCACTTGTAAACAATCAAATTTTTAAGATACCAAATGTAAATAAACATTACAAATTTTGAATTTTAAAAAATTAAAACATTTTGATATCAATTGTAAATTTATAACAAATTTGAATTTGAAGCATATTGATACCAATTGAAAAACTATGCATAAGCTTTATTAAAATGTCAATTGAGATACCAATTGAAAATAAAGTTTTAAATTAAGCTTAGCATAAACTTTGTGCTTTAAAGATGTATATCAATTGTAAAGCAAGCACACGAAAATCATATATATGTATGAGAAATGGTAATACCAATTGAAAATTAGAGCATACATATATAGAAAACTAAATATGAGTATATACAAAAATATCAATTGAGATACCAATTGAAAAGATCCAATGATACCAATTGAAAATAACAATGTAAATCAAGTATATAACTCATAACCTACCACCCTTCATATGCTCATGATAAAAGATTTTTCAATTAGGCTCGCAAGGCATACACGCCCAGCCATCCGCCCATTAAGGGTAGAGTTTTCAAAAATAGATTTGAAAATATTTTTAGCATTGAAAATCACTACCAAATGAAGAATAATTAACTAGTTAAAAGGAATTTTTGAAAAACTAGTTAAAGATCCTTCAAAACATGAAATCAAGGCAAATGTATTTCATGAATCATACCAATACACAAGAATTGACACTCGAATTCGATAAAGTTCAAAAATATGTTCGTGAAACAAAGTCATGAATAAACAAATAAGATGTGAGTGTACAAGTATCATGTAATTAGCATTGTCATGAAAATAGTCAATAAAGCTCAAATTAAACATGAATATTATTTTCTCAAATAAAACATGAAAATTCATTTTTCATCTAAAAACAAACTTCTAGGTATATGTATGATCTATCCAATCCTAATAATACACATACATATCCCAAACATAAAAGAGTCTATTAAAGGTATTTGCATGAAGGCAAGAGACTCATGGGTATACATGTATATTTATTAGGTTTGAATACAAAATACATATACATGAAGTAAAACATGAAAATAGGCAAAACAAGTATAAATGAAAGAATCATCAAAACTAGCTTATACATGTGCTTATATTGAGTACAAATGAGCATTGAAGTGCAAACATATATGAATCAATTTGTTCTCATTATTTGTACATGTATAAGTACAAGTTTTAATAAAGACTACATTTAAACAAGTATTTACCACATGAAGCACAAAATAAATAAAACATGAACATGCTCAAAATATCACATATGAAATAGGCATGTATATAAACTAAGAGTTTAGAATAGTTACCAACTAGGGAACTATGTTCCAAAACTCCAAACATGGTGGTTGACCCACCAAACCTCCTTGATAGCGATGCATCACATATGTGTCCATCAAGTCCAATTGCATCCACTACCAAGGCACCATCCCTCTCACGTTTTGTGAGAGCCCTCACCTACATCAAAAATCAAAGGTGGAGATTTTGGTACCCATGTTCTTTTGGGTCCTTGGGGGTTAGCTTTGTAAGGCACCCAAACATTTTTCTTATTAGCAAAATTTATATGATGTAACTTATCAAAACAAAACTTTACTAAATGGCCTTTGCGGCCACAATGTATACATTTGTACACCTTAGGATGCTATGTGTGTGAGTATGATCGTGGTGTGCAATATAAGCGTATGCATGATGAGGATGATGTGCATGAACATGTGGAGTTTGTTTCTTAGAAAACAACTTCTCCAATCTAGTGTGGTTAAATGCACATGTGCTCAAGGTAGAGCTCAAACAATCAATTTTATTTTTCAAAATTTTAACTTCATTTTGATCAATAGAAGTGGTGGCATGTAAAGCATGATCAAAAGTCTTTTTCTTTTTAGAAACTTTTTCTTTTTCAAAAATTTTCTTTTTAAAGAGTTGTTTTCTTAAAAAACGAATTCCTTTTGTTTTTCCACCAAAAAGACTTTATTTTTCAAAATAGTGTTTCCTTCACAAAGATTATTTAATTTGGACATCAAGGAAACATTTTCGTTTTTCAAAAGCTCATTTTCTTTTTAATGCATGCAACCTTATTTTCTAATGAATCTTTTTCATTAAGCATGCAATCAAACTTCTTTTTCAAATTTTTATTTTCTTTCTTAATCATGTCATATTTCTCAAGAAGGAGTTGACAAAAAGTGCTAAGCTCATCATATGACATGTTATCATCTTCTACCTCGGATTCGGTAGTTACCTCAAGGGAGTTATCCCCTTGGACCATATAGCACAAGTTGGAGGTGTCGCTTCCAACGTCCGAATCGCTCCCGACATAATATAGATCCTTTTCGCCAAGGGAGGTGATGATGTTTCATGCTACAAAAGCTGAATCAACATTAGAAACCCTAGATAAATAATCATCATTTAGGGTACTCTTTAAAGCATTAAGGGCTTTTGCATTAGCCTCAAGATTCTTACCATTTAAACAATATGAATCATTAATGATGGCAAGGTAAACATGAATGCCTAGGGCCTTGAGGTACAAGGACATCTTAACCTTCCAAATTTGGATGTTAAGAATGTCAAAAGTGGGTGGTGACATGTGTTGGCCCAAAGGCCTTCCACTCTAGTTTTGATGATGATTAACTTATGTAGTTATGTGTACTAATAATCTTGTGATTTTAGTTTCAGATCATAATCAAGATATTAGTTGGTGATTATCTTCAACAAGATGATTTGGAAGCTTTCACATGTTGATTCAAGAGCCCGAGCGTCAAAGATCATATATAGCACTTGCTCGGTAGATCAAAGAGCTTTGGATCGAGTCGGTTTGGAGATTGCGCTCTACAAGAAGACATCGGTACCATAGTTTAGTTTTGTGTTTAGATCCAAATTGTAAAGATTAGAATAGTATGATATGCTCAAGTTCACAACACACACGTTTCATGTTTTGGTTTTCAGTTTTTGGTTTAACCGATCTTGGTTTGCATGAATAGATATTATATCAAAACAAGTTTACATGGTTTAATGTATATTAGATTTGCTCTATATACATGCATGCTTCATCTTATTTGACAAACTTAGTTTGATAGTCTATTTCATGTGTTTTATGTTTTGGTATTTTAACAAAACATATTTTGGAATTATTGACAAAAACATGGATATATATATGTTTCAAGTATAGGATTATATTCATATACATCAATGCCTAAATGTTGTTTAATATCGTGTTTTTGTATTTGGATAAGTTCTAAGACAAAATGTATTTTCTATTCAAAAATTCAAGTTTTAGAAATACAAGTTTTGGATTTTAGTAAAAATGATAAGACACAAAAATGTTTGAAAATGTTTGTTATTTGTGATAAAATTTTATCACATGTTTATATTTCAATATAAAATGAGAAAACTATTTTTGTATTTTTACAAGTTTTTATGTATTTATTAGAATATTTTTTCATCCTGTTTTCTGACCCAGGACACTGGCTGACAGGCCAGGTCGGTCGACCGTGCGGTCGGCCGAACCAATGGCCAGTCGACCCAGAGGTCGACCGACGTGCACAGAGTTGTGCACGTCTGGCAGCACAGTGGGACGGTCGGCCGGCCGGACCAGAGAGCAGTGCTCTCTGTTCTTTTCGGTCGACCGGGCTGTCGACCATCAGTTGCCAACGGTCAAAATGTGACCGTTGGACGGTCGACCGAGCGGTCGACGGTAGTGTATTTCTGGCAGTTTCTGCTGCCAACGGCTATATTTTTCTGAGGGCTATAAATACCCCATTGGAAAGAGTTTTTCTCTAAGAATTTTTGGTGCGAATTTTCCCTTACTCTCTGGTGTTTTCACAGCAATCAAAAAAAGTTTTTGAACTCATATTGAACAATCTATTTGGAGTTTTTGCTAGGGTTCGAAAAATCAAAGAAAAGGATTTTGGGAAAAGAGTTTTGATTCATCTTCTATATCTTGGTTTCTGTTTTTCCCAAGAATTTTTCTTTGTGATTTTGATTTCCATTCCATTGGTTTTCTCCACACTTGAGCTAAAATCTAATATCTCTTTTATAGGATCTTTGTGTGGGAGAAAGAATTTGTTTGTGGTTGTTTGTTAGACCACCAAGTTATAAACCCAATCTTTGCTTGGCTTTGTGCCTTTGGGTTGTATCCCTCAAGTTGTGAGGTGATCCTTGTGTTTGCTTTGTGCTAATCTCTCAAGTTGTGAAGTGATTGTTTTGTTGGATTGGAGCTTGCCTCAAGGAGGAGGTTGTGGTTGTAAAGAGAGGAGTTGGGTACTCCTTGTGAGAGTTCTTTGTGGACTAGCTAGTGGATTAGAAATCCTTCGTGTGTCGAAGGCGGGGATGTAGAGCTGGGTGCTCGAACCTCGAAACATATCTTGTTATTTGCGCTTGATCCATTGACTCTCTCTCTATCTCTCTCTTTACTTTGTGCCTTGCAACTATTCATATTGTGCATTCATAATTGCTTGGCTTGGTTGTGTGTGCATCACTTGTTGATTGCACTTGAGTGTATTGCATTAAGTTTTTAAATTCCGCATTGAGTTCATAGATTAGCTATATCACCTATTCACCCCCCTCTAGGTGATTTCAGTTGGTATCAGAGCCTACGCTCCTGATATTTAGGTTTAACCACCTAGGAGTGAGATCTTGGTTTGCTAATCTTCATTTGCATTTTCATTTGCACTCATTTAGTTTACACTCATGGATAGTCCTCCTACGTTTGACCATATTAGACTTAATACTTGGAAGGTCAATATGAGTAGGCATTTAAAATCACTAGGTCATCTTATTTATCAAGCCTCCACTCAAGAATCATTCCCTAATAGTAGTAAACACAAAAAGGCTAATGCATTAGCACTTAGAGCACTTAGAGCATCTCTTAATGAACATCTTTTACCGGTGTTTGATCGTTATGACTCGGCTTTTGCAGTTTGGAGTATATTGACTTCTCCCGAGCTTCCAAGGATTATCAACAAGTTGAGAAGATCTAGGAGAGACATGTCCGACGAGCATTGCTTCATGGTCCAAGGGATAGACTCCCTTGAGGTACAATCGGATTCTCAAATAGATGATTGCTCTAGTTCCTATTGTGATGGTTGCTTAGAAGCTCAAACTTAAATATGGAACTTGCCACAAAGCTTGAAAATTTCTTGAAAAAACACAAACTTTTGAAAGAGGATAATCTTGTTTTGAAAAATGAATTAAAGGATTTGTGTTCTAATTTTGAATTGGTTTTGCAAGAGAAGGAAGAGATCACTAGTGAACGTGACTCACTAAGATCTCAACTAGACCTTGCCCTTAATGAGATTGAAGTTTTGAAAAGCAAAAATGATTGTGATGATGTTATGAAGCACAATGAGATTTTATCTTCAAAATTGGATTTTACTTTAAAGATAACCTTTCTTTGAAAAATAAAATTGATTCTATCACTAAGGAACTTGATCTTATTTTAAAGAAAAATGAATCTTTGCAAAATGATTTAGATATACATGTGTGCCATGCTAGTATAGCTTCTTCTTCTAGCACACCTATTGCATGCTCCACTTTATCTTCTAGTATTGAAAATGACATAAATGTTTTGAAGATGAGTGTTGATTGTTTGGGCTCCACTTTGAGCCAATGTACTTTGAATCATGCATGCTTGGAAACCTTGGTTCGCAAGAAATAAGTTCCATCTTTACATGTACACCCATCACGGCATACACATGCTCATCACGGACACAACCATAACATGTATGCTCATGTGTACACATGTACACATTGTGGTCGAAATGGCCACCTTGCTAGATTTTGCTATGATCGTTTACATGTTGAAAATTTAGCAAATAATCTTGTTTGGGTTAGGAAAGATACTAATCCCTATGGACCCAAAAGAAAATGGGTACCAAAGATCACCCCTAAAATATTTGATGTAGGTGTGGGCTCTCGCATCACGTGAGAGTAGCGGTGCCTTGGAGTGGATGCGTTCCGTGCTTAAGAGAAAACAAATTTGGATGCATCACTTTCAAGGGGAGTTTGGTGGGAGGACCACCGTGGTTTGGAGAACTAGAGATGCACCTTCATCGGTTTTGGTATCATTCTCTAAACTCCCATTTTTATTTGCATGATTTTCATGTTCATCTATTCATAGCATGTCTTATTTTATTGTTCATTATGCTTATGTCATGTTGATTAGATTAGTGTTATACATGTTTAGTTACTTGAGCACCCATGTTTTATATGGATCTATATTTAGTGTTCTCACCTTATTTAAACTAACATGTATGCCCTAGATCTAATGCACATGCATATGCATTATGACCATTTGGATGTTTATGATTGTATGATTTTTGTTTTAATGATTCATGTTTAGATAATTAACATGTGTTGTAATAGCTAAACAATGGTGATGTGTTTTATGATTTCTATTTTTGCCACATGTTTTGATGTTTTAGACTATTATGCACATCATAGCTCTAATAGCATGAGGATTTACATAATGATCACGTTTATGATTTTCATGTTGATTTGTATCCCGTTTTATGCTTCATATTTTGACTACTTGCTTGAATGATAGTTTTCATTAAGACTACGATTTATACTTGTACAACTAGTAAGCTACAAATAGACCTTTATATATGTTTGTACTTGAACGCTCATTTGTATTCACTTGATGTACTAGTATAGTCTAGTTTTGATGATTCTTGCATTTGACTTGTATTCATCATTTTACATATTTTGTTTTAACTTCATGTATATATCCATCTTGTTCAAACTATCATTTATACATATACATCCTTGAGCCACGTGCCTTCATGCATATACTTTTGTGGACTCATTGTGTTTAGGATATGTATGTATACTTTAGTTTGTACATGACATACATATGCCTTGAAGTTTAAATCGTTTGGATGAATTTCATGTTTGCTAGGTGATTTCACATTTATGATGAATTTCATGTTTTTAAGATGATTTCAATTGGTGATTTCACATCTGAGATGAATTTCATGTTTTCAATATTAGGCTTGATTGTCCATTTTCATGTTGATATGTTTCTCACAACACTTGTACACTCACCTTATTTAATATTTCTCATGACTTAGTTTTCATGAGTACAAATTGTGCTATATGGATTTTGAGTGTCTTAGTACCATGTGGTTTACATGTGTCTTCATGAAAAATATTTTTGTTATTCCTTATTTGAAGGATCTCGTACTAGTTGATTCATATAACTAGTTGTGATATTCTTCCTTGGTAGTAGTTTTCAAACATACTATATTTGTAAACCTATTTTGAAAACCCCTACCATCTAAGGGTGGTTGGTGGGCGACCATGCCTGTATGTGCTTTATTGAAAATCATTTTAAACTTGAGCATGAAATGGGTGGTAGGTTATATGAGATATACACTTAATCTTATTGTTGTTTCAATTGGTATCTTTGAATTCTTTCAATTGGTATCAATAATTGACATTTCTTGTATACTCATATATTTGTATGTATGTATGCTTTCATTTCAAAGAATATCAATTTCAATTGGTATCTACTTTTCATACATATATATGTTTTATTTGTGCTTATTATATCCCTATATCTTTAAGCACAAGATTTTGTTTATGCTAAGCTTGAGCTTCAACTTTGTTTCAATTGATTTAGCTTTCAATTGGTATCTTTATTCGAGCCTATGCATAGTTTTATTTGGTATTTCATAAAGGGGGAGAAAATCTTATATTTCATCTTTCAAATTGGTATTTTGTTTTCCACTCCCACACTTTATGATTAAAATATTTTAAGGCATATGATATCAAAATCAAATTTGTTTATATACTTAAAAAGAATAATAATTTCAATTGGTATTAAGATTTATGTTTAGAAATTCAAAATTTGTAATGTTTAATTTCAATTGATATCAAGATTGTTTATTTACAATTGATATGATATTTGTTTACTTATCAATTGGTATCAAGATTTTTTTTCAATTGGTATAGTTTCACTTTTTAAATTGGTATCAATATGCACTTCCTTGACACATTTTTTAATTGGTATCATATTTGAGTTTAGACAAAAAGGGAAAGAACATCCCTTGATTGATTCCTTGTTTTGAATAAAAAGAATATGTGTATTAGTTTTGTTTTGTTTTTAACCCCTTGTTGATGATTGACAAAAAGGGGGAGAAGAATTTGAGTTTATATGCATGTTTGTATGCATGTTTTATGTTTTTATTAAGTTCAATTGGTATCCAAAGCATTATTTAAATAAAGTTCAATTGGTATCCAAAGCATTATTTAAAGAATATGTTTAGTTTTGGTATCAAGAGCTTGTATAAGAGATCATTAGTTTTGTTTTGCATATATGAAGTTTAATTGGTATTTAGAGTTTGTTTATTTGTTTAGTTTAATTGGTATCTAGAGGTTTGTTTGTTTTTGTTAATTGGTATCTAGAGCATGTTTATTTGTTTTTGAAAATTTCATTTGTATCTTTCATTGGTATCTAGAGCCATTTATTGTTTTATGCATATCTATGCATGTTTCATGTTTAGTATTCATTGCATATATTTGTTGTTTATCCCTATGCATGAGTTAAGGGGGAGCTTCTTTGAAGCTTAACTTTAATCCATGCATATATAACTCCATGAGTTTTGTCATCATCAAAAAGGGGAGATTGTTGGCCCAAAGGCCTCCACTCTAGTTTTGATGATGATTAACTCATGTAGTTATGTGTACTAATAATCTTGTGATTTTAGTTTCAGATCATTAATCAAGATATTAGTTGGTGATTAGCTTCAACAAGATGATTTGGAAGCTTTCACATGTTGATTCAAGAGCCCGAGCGTCAAAGATCATATATAGCACTTGCTCGGTGGATCAAAGAGTTTTGGATCGAGTCGGTTTGGAGATTGCGCTCTACAAGAAGACATCGGTACCATAGTTTAGTTTTGTGTTTAGATCCAAATTGTAAAGATTAGAATAGTATGATATGCTCAAGTTCACAACACACACGTTTCATGTTTTGGTTTTCGGTTTTTGGTTTAACCGATCTTGGTTTGCATGAATAGATATTATATCAAAACAAGTTTACATGGTTTAATGTATATTAGATTTGTTCTATATACATGCATGCTTCATCTTCTTTGACAAACTTAGTTTGATAGTCTATTTCATGTGTTTTATGTTTTGGTATTTTTAACAAAACATATTTTGGAATTATTGAAAAAACATGGATATATATATGTTTCATGTATAGGATTATATTCATATACATCAATGCCTAAATGTTGTTTAATATCATGTTTTTGTATTTGGATAAGTTCTAGACAAAATGTATTTTCTATTCAAAAATCCAAGTTTTAGAAAATACAAGTTTTGGATTTTGGTAAAAATGATAAGACACAAAAATGTTTGAAAATGTTTGTTATTTGTGATGAAATTTTTATCACATGTTTATATTTCAATATAAAATGAGAAACTATTTTTGTGTATTTTTACAAGTTTTTATGGATTTATTAGAATATTTTTTCATCCTGTTTTCTGACCCAGGACACTGGCTGACAGGCCAGGTCGGTCGACCGTGCGGTCGGCCGAACCAATGGCCGGTCGACCCAGAGGTCGACCGACGTGCACAGAGCTGTGCACGTCTGGCAGCACAGTGGGACGGTCGGCCGGCCGACCGACCGGACCAGAGAGCAGTGCTCTCTGTTCTTTTCGGTCGACCGGGCGGTCGACCGTCAGTTGCCAACGGTCAAAATGTGACCGTTGGACGGTCGACCGAGCGGTCGACCGGTAGTGTATTTCTGGCAGTTTCTGCTGCCAACGGCTATATTTTTCTGAGGGCTATAAATACCCATTGGAAAGAGTTTTTCTCTAAGAATTTTTGGTGCGAATTTTTCCTTACTCTCTGGTGTTTTCACAGCAATCAAAAGAAGTTTTTTGAACTCATATTGAACAATCTATTTGGAGTTTTTGCTAGGGTTTGGAAAACCAAAGAAAAGGGTTTTTGGGAAAAGAGTTTTGATTCATCTTCTATATCTTGGTTTCTGTTTTTCCAAGGATTTTTCTTTGTGATTTTGATTTCCATTCCATTGGTTTTCTCCACACTTGAGCTAAAATCTACTATCTCTTCTATAGGATCTTTGTGTGGGAGAAAGAATTTGTTTGTGGTTGTTTGTTAGACCACCAAGTTATAAACCCAATCTTTGCTTGGCTTTGTGCCTTTGGGTTGTATCCCTCAAGTTGTGAGGTGATCCTTGTGTTTGCTTTGTGCTAATCCCTCAAGTTCTGAAGTGATTGTTTTGTTGGATTGGAGCTTGCCTCAAGGAGGAGGTTGTGGTTGTAAAGAGAGGAGTTGGGTACTCCTTGTGAGAGTTCTTTGTGGACTAGCTAATGGATTAGAAATCCTTCGTGTGTCGAAGGCGGGGATGTAGAGTTGGGTGCTCGAACCTCGAAACATATCTTGTTGTTTGCGCTTGATCCATTGACTCTCTCTATCTCTCTCTTTACTTTGTGCCTTGCAACTATTCATATTGTGCATTCATAATTGCTTGGCTTGGTTGTGTGTGCATCACTTGTTGATTGCACTTGAGTGTATTGCATTAAGTTTTTAAATTCCGCATTGAGTTCATAGATTAGCTATATCACCTATTCACCCCCCCTCTAGGTGATTTCAACATGAAGTCCATGATGTGTGTATAAATATTGTGATTAGCCTAAAAATGAGGATCTTTAACTCTAGGTTATAAGACCCAAATCAGAGTACCAAGCTCTGATACCAATTGTAAATCACCTAGGGGGGTGAATAGGTGATGGCTAATCTAATGGTCACTTAATGACAAATAATGCGGAATTAAAAACTATTATGACCTAAACAAACTATTTAAACTAAACACCACGTATAATACAAGAGTGTAGCCGAATTCCCCGTGAAGGGCTCTTGACTAACTCCTCTAGATTCCCTAGATAAGGGTTGAGGTGCCGCGTTGGCTCTCTTGGTTAAATACAAGTGTTAGCAAACAAACCCAAAGCATATACAATTTAGCACACAAGTATATCAAGCATATAATGATAAACACAATAAAAGTATGCAAGATATAAATAAGAGACAAAGAGAGAGAGTGAGCAATCGCAAATACAAGGGATTTGTTTCGAGGTTCGAGCACACTTGCTCTACATCCCCGCCTCCGACACACGAAGGATTTCCACTATGCTTGATCCCAATGGATCACTCCTCGGTGCCGCAACACCTACAATCCCTCGAACTCTCTATCCCGTACACACCGCAAGCCCACCGGCTCGCCGAGGCCGCACCTCAAACAAAGAGTTCACATACGAACTCTAAACCACCGCGAACACACTTGTCCGCCTCCTCAAAGAACAAGAAAAGATCTCTTGGTGATCTAAACACTTTGATCACCAATGAACACTCTCACTACAACACTCCTATAGAATGAATAATCAATGGATAGCTCAAGTGTTTGTGTGAGAAAACAAGGAAAGAGATGGTGGAGGAAAACTCAAGAAAATCTCTTTTTAACACTCTTGATAAAACTCCCCTTTTGATTGAAAGTATTAGCTCTCAATTTAGTGGAGGAAACTCTTTTAATGAAGTAGGAAAAACTGGCTCAAAGTCCACTAGAAATCTTGTGTGAAAACAATGTCCAAACCCCCAAATTTATAGGGCTAGAAAACTAGCCGTTGGGGTCTGACAGAACTGTCAGTCGACCGCCCGGTCGACCGGCCAACGGTCATATTCAGACCGTTGTGCCATAGGTCGACCGGTCAGTCGACCGAGGCCAGGATACAGAGAGCAAGTCTCTCTGTCCGGTCGACCACCGGTCGACCGGGGCCTTTCCAGAGAGCAGAACTCTCTGGACGGTCGACCGGCCCTCCTGCCAGAACTGGCGTGCACGTCTGTGCACGTCGGTCGACCGGCTGAAGCCTGGAAACAGAAAACTGGGATTTAAAACTTGGTCTTTTTGATTGAAATAAAATCCCATAAAATACTGAAAAATCTACAAAAATAGTTTTACCAATATACTTTGATAAACAAACATGCTTGCACAAAATCAAGGCATGTTACAAATGATTTGAACTATTCTTGTAACTTGGAAATATTGATTCAAAACTAACATAGTATTTTCCAAAACTTGATTTTTCCAAAACTTGTTTTCCAAACTTCACTAGAAACAAAAACAAGATATTTAAACTCTTTTTAAAGCATAGTGTGTATGGATATGATCCACTACACAAACATGTTGAAATATCTATGTTTTTGACAATATGCACTAAACATGGTTTTGGATAAAACATGATCACTTGAAAACCAAAACCAAACGGTATTTTTTCAAAGTAAAAATTCTTTTCTGAAACTAAATCAAGAGTGTGTGTGTGTGTATATGATACTTGAGCAATCCACCAACTATTCTATCCTTTACATTTTATTCTAAAAACAAAATCTTATAAAACAAACCTAGACACAAGCCTTCTTGAAGTCTTCACTTGAAGTCTTCTCATCTTCTTGACTTGGTCCAAATTTGATCCAATGGCTCTTGGATTAAACCATGTAAGCTCCAAAAACTTGACTTTAAATCCTTTGTTGAAGCTATGCACTTACTAAGATCTTGATCATAAATCTGTCAATAATTAAACACAAGATCATTAGTACTATAACTACATGAGTTGATCATCATCAAAACTAGAGTGATGGGCCTTTGGGCCAACAAAGGTCAAGTTGGGATTTCAAGGAGTCACGTTCATTTGAAATCTCAACCTTCTCTTACAAAACCAAATCAAGTTTCGAACACAGATCCTTATTTTTATTATTTAATTTAAAAGATTTCTTTTTCAAAACTTGGTATTTTTCTAATAATTTTTCACAAACAATGGAAAGTTCTTCATTTAAAGCATCGGCATCAACTAAATCATCGCCGGAAGAACTAGCACAATCATCTAGTTGAGTTTCCGAATTTACCTTAAGGGAGTCATTCCCTTGGACCATATAGCAATGTTGTTCGGATTCTCCTCCACTAGATTCCATCTCCACATGTTTCGTCTTTTGGAGCGCGGGAGATGTCAAGGTGTTCCACACTGTAAGGCGGAATCACAATGAGAAACCATAGAAACATAATCTTTACTTAAAGTGCTCCTAAGTGTCGTTAGGGCTTGTGCATTGGTCTCTATATGCTTCTATTACCAAGATAGGATTTCTTGGTAGCGGCAAGGAAAACATGCAAACCTAGGATTTTTAGATACATACTCATCCTAAATTTTCACATGTCAATGTTGGAAACATCATACATGGGAGGGGTCAAGCAATCCATGAGTGTTTGTATAAACAAATAAGTGTGCAAATACAAATCTAGATTAGCAACCAAGATCACACTCGTAGGTGGTTAAACCTAATATCAGGATCGTAGGCTCTAATACCAATTGAAAGTACACCTAGAGGGGGGTGAATAGGTGTAAGGCTAATCTAATGACCAATGATGCGAAATTTAAAGACTAATTACAACACACTTAGTGTAACCAAAGAGTGTAGCCGAATTCCCAGTGAAGGGCTCTAGACTAACTCCTCTTGATTCTCTGAATAAGAGTTGAGGTGCTATATGAAGCTCTCTTGGTTAACACAAGTATGGTACACAAACAAACCAAGCATGTATGATATGAATAATATGAACAATGCACAATCTAAGAGAGAGAGTTAGAGAAAGTGGATCAAACGCAAACACAAGGATATGTTTCGAGTTTCAAGCACCCAGCTCTATGTCCCCGCCTTCACACAGAAGGATTTCCACTAACTCGTCCACACAGGACTTCCCACACAGGGAACCTCCACGGAGGATTTGGGTAAATACAAACTGGGAGTACACAACTCCTCTCTCAACAAATACAACCTCTCACTAGAGGCAAGGCACAACACAAATCACCTCTACACTTAGAGGGATAGGCACTTAGCCAAACAAATATCAATCTCACACTTGAGGGATAAGGCACTTAGCCAACACACCAACAATCACCTCTACACTTAGAGGGATTCTAACACAACCTCCACAATCACCTCTCACTAGAGGGATATCACAAAGTATGGAAGGTTTACAACTTGGTGGTATCAACAACCACAAACTAATTTTCCCACAAAATAGATCCTAATAGATAGGATAAATAGATAAGCTTAAGTGTGAGAAAATAAAGTGTTTGGAAATGAAAGCAACAAAAAAAAATACTTGAAAAAATCACAAGATAGATGTTGAAATAAAGATCAAAAACCAATTCCCAAATACTCTCTTTTCTTTGAATTTTTCAACACTTTAAAACAAATAAAGAAAGATCTTTTAAACCCAAAAACTCTTTTAAAACTTGTAGCTAAAACACTTCTAAAGATGAGAAAATTTGCTCTTGAAATTGTTGTTAAAACCAGCTCAAATGAGTGGGTATATATAGCCCCACAAAATTTCTGCTCGTTGGCAGCTGGAAAGGGCAGATTTGCCCTTCCGGTTGACCGGCCCAACGATCAGATTTCTGACCGTTGTGCCTCCGGTCGACCGCCCGGTCGATCGGGACTGGATACAGAGAGCAACAGCTCTCTGCCGGTCGACCGGCCGGTCGACTGGGGCCATTTCCAGATAGCATAGCTCTCTGGACGGTCGACCGGCCCACCAGTCTAGGCTGCGTGCACGTTCTGTGCACGTTGGTCGACCGGACCGGTCGACCGGCAGACAGCCCGTACAGTCATTTTAGGATTTAAAAACTTGGGTTTTTATCTTCAATTAAATCCCATAAAATCACATAAATTCCACAAAAATCAGTTCTTATTATATCTTTGAAATACAAATTTGTGTGAGCTTTCCTCTTTAGATGCATCTAAAGGGGTAACAACTCGCTCCAAACTCCATAAAATCACCTAGAGGGGGGGGTGAATAGGTGATAATGCTAATCAAAGGGCAATTTAAAAATTTAAAGCTACAACAATCACCAATCAAGAATCACAAGATGAATGCAAGCAATTAAGTATGACAATGAATATGATGAGCAATTAATAAGTGCAAGCAAAGTAGAGTAAGGAGTGTAAGAACAAGAAAAGTAAACCAATCGCAAACACAAGGATATGTTATCGAGGTTCGAGCACCCAGCTCTACTCCCCGCCTTCCCCAGAAGGATTCCGACCACTTCCACTATCACAAAGATCTCAAATACAATGGAGTACCCAATTCCTACAATCTCAAGTACAAGTAATTTTCTAGGTAGTCAAAAGACCACAAACTCTCTCTTTCAAATATCTCTTCCCTTACAAAGGTCCTTAGAGAATATTGAGTAGGAATGAAGCTCTTGTTGTAAGTGAAGAAAGAAAATTAAATCAGAGAGTATTTGAAAACCCTTCAGAAAATCAGTGAGAAATTCAGCACAAAAACCAAGAAACAAGTCTCTTTTGAAAGCCTTAAACTTTTGAATTTTCTAGCAATAATTGTTGTAACAAATCTCTCCCCAAACACCCCTATTTATAGGAGAGGGCTAGGGTTTAGGGATAAAACATAATTACTGATGTTTAGGAGGTAATTAGATCAAAATATATCCTTAAACGAATTTTTAAACACAAAAGACAAAAATAAACAGCTCACTTAAAATCTGCCCGTTACTGTTCAACGGACACATCGGTCGACTGGGCCGGTCGACCGGTAGATCAAAAATCCGACCGTTATAGGCTAGCGGTCGACCGACCCGGTCGACTGAGAAAACCTGTGAGCAAAAACAATATATCGGTCGACCGCCCCGGTCGACTGGCAGACATGCACACGGATACGTGCATCTGCCAGAACCGCGGTCGACTGGTCCGGTCGACCGGACCAGACTGACACAGACTCGGTCGACTGCCCCGGTCGACCGGATCAGGTCAAAAATCAATTTTAGAAAAGAAAACAAAGAGGATTTTGATTTTAACAAAAATATTTTTGAACAGGGAATAGTATAAAATATAAAGATGTATCTGTAGGCAAAAACTTGTAGGCAAAATATTTTTGTATAATTTATAAGAAATTATTTTGGAATGAGCATGTGCGCAAAAGCGTGTGTGATAGAGCTTCAAACCTATCCACTATTCTTTAACATACTATAAACTGAAAAACAGATTACATGAAGACTTCTTGTGCAATCTTCAAGTCTTTGAGCCATCCAATGCCTTGCTAGTGCCTTCTCTTCTATGATCCTTCCTTGATGTGCAATTTGCCTTCCTTGCTTTGTGGAACTTAGAAGTTCTTGCAATAGCTAAGCGAATGGTCTCTAAACATGGTACAAAACCTGAAACTCATCTTAACAAACTTGTTAGTACCAAATAGCTCATATTTGGTTTGTCATCATCAAAACCAAAAAACAAATGGAGAGTGTAACCTCTTGGGCCAACAATCTCCCCTTTTTGATGATGACAAAACAAATAGGCTATAAACAAAAATATAGGGGAGGAGAAAACTCCCCCTCAAATTATGCTATATAAAAAGACACTTAAGCTTAAAACACAAGAATTCATTTGAAAACAAAAGATTTATGCACTTGATACCAATAGAAAGAAATTGAGACAAAACACAAGAATTCTCAAAATACATGAATTCAAAAACTCATACATACATAAACATAAAACTCATAAAACAAATCTTTAAAATTAAAGCATATAAATTCATATGGAACCAAGACCAAATTAACTTATTTTTGTCATGTAAACTTATTCTCCCCCTTTTTGTCATACATCAAAAAGGGTTATGAAAAACATGTCTATTCAATAATACAAACATTAAGTTCTCCACAAATAAACGAAAATCTAGCAAAATCAAGAGGTTTAGTGAAAATATCGGCTAGTTGTAAATCCGTGGAAACATAATCAATATCTATATCACCTTTCTAAAAATGATCTCTAAGAAAGTGATATCTAATCTCAATGTGCTTGGTCTTACTATGTTGATTTGCATTTTTGGTCATGTGTATAGTACTAGTATTATCACAAAATATTTTTATATGATCAAAGTGCAAATCAAAATCAAGGAGAGTATGTTTCATCCAAAGGAATTGTGCACAACAAGC
The DNA here is from genome assembly GCA_038442645.1 of Agave tequilana. Taxonomy (NCBI): domain Eukaryota; kingdom Viridiplantae; phylum Streptophyta; class Magnoliopsida; order Asparagales; family Asparagaceae; genus Agave; species Agave tequilana. Next base: position 19,320 of record JAVJIF010010827.1, read on the forward strand.
CCCCGCGGCAACATACTCCGCCTCGGCGGTTGAGAGAGCTACGGAATTTTGCTTCCTAGAGGACCATGAAACAAGACAATTACCAAGAAATTGACATGTCCCACTAGTACTCTTTCTATCTACTCTATAACCCGCATAGTTGGCATCCGAATAACTAGTCATTGAAAAATCTATAGTTTTCGGATACCAAAGACCCATTCCAATAGTGCCCTTAATATAACGAATAATGCGTTTTACCGCAATAAGATGAGACTCTTTAGGACACGATTGAAATCTAGCACAAAGACACACACTAAACATGATATCCGGCCTACTTGCCGTTAAATATAAAAGACTTCCTATCATGCTTCTATATAATTTAATATCAACATTTTTACCTTATTCGTCCTTATCAAGCTTGGTTGTAGTTGCCATTGGAGTGTTGCAAGCCTTTGATCCTTCAAGCCCAAACTTCTTTACTAGCTCCTTTGCGTACTTGGCTTGGTTAATGAAGGTTCCGTCTTGCAATTGCTTGATTTGGAGTCCAAGGAAGAAATTGAGCTCACCCATTGACGACATTTCAAATTCAAGTTGCATGACCTTCTCAAAATCCTTGCATAAAAGCTCATTAGTAGATCCAAAAATTATATCATCAACATAAATTTGCACAATTAAAATATCATTATCAACATGCTTAGTAAAAAGAGTTGTGTCTACTTTGCCTTTAATAAAATCATTTGAAATGAGAAAACTAGAAAGCCTTTCATACCAAGCTCTTGGAGCTTGTTTCAATCCATACAAAGCTTTATCAAGTTTAAAAACAAAATCGGGATGAACATGATCAACAAAACCGGGAGGTTGAGAAACATAAACTTCTTCATTAATAAAACCATTCAAAAATGCACTTTTCACATCCATTTGAAAAAGTTTAAAATTTTTAAAACATGCAAAAGCTAGTGTCATCCGTATGGCTTCAAGCCGTGCTACGGGTGCAAAGGTCTCCTCAAAGTCAATTCCCTCAACTTGAGTGTAACCTTGGGCCACTAACCTAGCTTTGTTCCTAATGACATTTCCGGACTCATCCATCTTGTTTCTAAAGATCCACTTAGTACCAATTATTGGTCTATCGTGGGGCTTAGGAACAAGGTGCCAAACTTGGTTGCGCTCAAATTGATTGAGTTCCTCTTGCATGGCAAGCAACCAATATGGGTCCGTCTCGGCTTCGAGAATGCCTTTTGGTTCAAAATGAGAAATGAAAGCAAAGTTACCACATAGGTCATGGAGTTTGGAGCGCGTTGTGACTCCTTTAGATGCATCACCCAAGATGAGCTCCTTAGGATGATTTGTAGCGTATCTCCAAGCTTTAGGAAGCGGTTGAGTGCTTTCCTCCTTATCCTCTTGAACTTCACCAATAGGATCTAGCTTTTCTTCTTGAGCGGGTGAGTCCTTCAAGGATAGTCTCTCCATGTCTTCACCTAATGGTTCAATCTCTACAACATTCTCAACAACCACATTAGATTCTTCAAACTTAACATGCATGAATTCTTCAATGGTTTGAGAAGATCTAATGAAAACTCTATATGCTTTGCTAGTAGAGGAATATCCAACAAAGATAGCCTCATAAGCCTTAGCATCAAATTTACCCAAATTATCCTTAGTATTCAAAACAAAACACTTGCATCCAAAAACTTTAAAATATGCAACATTTAGTTTTCTAGAATGATACATTTCAAAAGAAGTTTTTGAAGAATTTTTGCATAAATAAATACGATTCGATATATAGCATGCGGTGTTTACGGCCTCGGCCCATAAATATTGAGGGAGGTCATATTCACTTATCATTGTCCTAGCCATCTCTTGAAGTGTTCTATTTTTCCTTTCTACTACTCCATTTTGTTGTGGAGTTCTAGGACAAGACATTTCATGCTTAATTCCCTTTTCATCACAATAAGTCATGAAGAGTTGGTTAACAAACTCACCACCTCTATCACTCCTTATTCTCAAAATCGGAAAACCCTTTTCTTTTTCAACTCTTTTTCGAAAAATCCTAAAATGAGAAAAAGTTTGATCTTTATGTTGCAAAAAGAAAACCCAAGTAAAACGGGAGAAATCATCAACCAAAACAAATGCAAATCTACTTCCATTTAAACTTTTAGTTTTAGTTGGTCCAAAAAGATCCATATGAATTAATTCTAAAGGCCTAGTTGACATGATATCCTTGATTGGTTTAAAGGAAGACTTGGTTTGTTTCCCAAGTTGGCACGCACCACAAATGCGGTCTTTCTCAAAATTCATGCAAGGTATACCCTTCACCAATTCCTTTGAATTAATCCTAGAAATATGGTCAAAAGATGCATGTCCTAGTCTTCTATGCCAAAGCCAAGAATTTTCATCAAAAGCATTCAAGCATTTAGTAGAACAATCTAAATTAAGCATGTCAATAATATAAACATTATTATCACGAAAACCGGTGAGAATACAAACATCTGATTTAACATCAAAAATCTTACAAGAAGTATCATCAAAAACAACTTTAAGTCCACGATCACAAAGTTGACTAATGCTAAGCAAATTATGTTTTAAACCATCTACTAAAATAACATTCTCAATAATAGGAGATGCACCAATTTGAATGTTACCTATACCGATGATAGTTCCTTTGGAGTCATCCCCGAAGGTGACGGTGCCACCTTCCATGTACCTTGATAGGGTTGTGAAGTTATTGATGTCCCATGTCATGTGTCTTGAACAACCACTATCAAGGTACCACCGCTCCCTACGTCTTGGAGCCTTGGTGTGTACCTACATCAAATAATTTAGGACTTGATTTTGGTACCCACATTTTCTTGGGTCCTAGAGAGTTAGTTTCATTGACTCAAACAAGATTATTGGTTCTATTTACTTGGTCATAGCAAAATTTAGCCAAATGTCCATTCTTACCACAATAAGTACATCTATACACTCTACCATATTTAAAAGCATAGTGAGTGTGTGATTTGTGAGCATGAGAATTTTGAGCATGAAAAGATTTAGCATGAGGAGTGTTATTTGTAGTGTGAGCATGGGGAGTCTTAGCATGTGAAGTGTGCTTTTTAGAAAACATGTCCTCAAGTTTCTTAGTGTTAAAAGCACAATCCTTTAAAACTTTTTCAAAATCATTTATTTTAGATTTAAAAGAAGAAATTTCTTTTATATCAATAATAGGAGATTTTGCCTTACAAGAACTCTTGTAGGCACAAAATTCTTTTTGCATGGAAATGAAATTAGAAGAAACATCATCTTTTTCTTTAGAAACAATGGCAAGTTGATTCTTAAGAAAAGCAACTTCTTTTTGTAATTTTATGCATTCAAGTTTCTTGTTATCATAAGTTTCAGAAAGTTCTACAAAAGCATGCACTAGAACTTCCTTACTTACATCATCATCTTCATCATCAAGGGATTGAGGGGTTACCTTGGGTGTGTTTGCCATGAAACACATATTAGCTTGATCCACCTCCTCTTCGGACTCGCTTTCCGAATCCCACGTAGCTTTGTAAGCTTTCTTTTCCTCCGGCTTCTTTGGCTTGAAGGAGGAAGTCATTTTCTTCTTGAACTCCGGACAATCCGCCATGATATGTCTGGGTTTGCGGCAATTGTAGCATATGATCTTCCGCTCCTCTTTGCCTTCAAATTTTCTCCGGAAGTTGAGCTTGTTCTTCCGGTACATCCTCTTGACGTTGCGAACAAGTAGAGTAAGCTCCTCATCTTCTTCTTCGTCATCTTCATCGTCATCATTGGTGGATGAAGTCTTGAAGGCTATGGATTTCTTCTTTGAAGTAGTGGCCTCTTCTCTTGCCTTCTTCTCTATCTCATGGGTCTTTAGGTTCCCAATGAGACTAATGAGGTCCATCTCGTCCTTGTCGTTCAACTCCTTCAAGGTGGTGGCCTTGATCTCCGATGATGAAGGAAGAGCCCGAATTACTTTCCGCACCTTTTGATCGTTGGAGATGTCATCACCTAAGGAAGAAAGACCATTAGTGATTTTAGTAAACCTTGTAGCCATACTATCAATAGACTCATCATCAAGCATTTTAAATGACTCATATTGGGACCTCAAGAGATCTATCTTAGCTCTCTTGACTTGTGAAGTCCCCTCGTGTGTGACCAATAAGTGTTGCCAAATCTCATAGGCGGATTGGCAATGAATTACCCGTGTAAGGTCATCCTCATTCAAGGCGGTTAATAGGGAGTTTTGGGCCTTGGAGTTAGCCTCATATAGTTTAAAGTTAAGGTCGGTCCAAGTGCTCTCATCACCATCGGGTGCTTCATAGGGTTTAGTCAAGGACTTGGCTACTAAGCTACCCAAAGATTGCAAAAATATAGTCATCCTAACCTTCCAAATTGGGAAATTGAGTCCATCAAATTTAGGTGGGGATTTAATGTTGTCGGCCATGTTTACTAGTGATGAATGAATGAAATGAAAATGTTGATTAGCAAGTTTTAAGGATCTCTCTATGGATGTTAAGCCAAACCTAGAGTCCAAGCTCTGATACCAATTGAAAATCACCTAGAGGGGGGGTGAATAGGTGATAATGCTAATCAAAGGGCAATTTAAAAATTTAAAGCTACAACAATCACCAATCAAGAATCACAAGATGAATGCAAGCAATTAAGTATGACAATGAATATGATGAGCAATTAATAAGTGCAAGCAAAGTAGAGTAAGGAGTGTAAGAACAAGAAAAGTAAACCAATCGCAAACACAAGGATATGTTATCGAGGTTCGAGCACCCAGCTCTACTCCCCGCCTTCCCCAGAAGGATTCCGACCACTTCCACTATCACAAAGATCTCAAATACAATGGAGTACCCAATTCCTACAATCTCAAGTACAAGTAATTTTCTAGGTAGTCAAAAGACCACAAACTCTCTCTTTCAAATATCTCTTCCCTTACAAAGGTCCTTAGAGAATATTGAGTAGGAATGAAGCTCTTGTTGTAAGTGAAGAAAGAAAATTAAATCAGAGAGTATTTGAAAACCCTTCAGAAAATCAGTGAGAAATTCAGCACAAAAACCAAGAAACAAGTCTCTTTTGAAAGCCTTAAACTTTTGAATTTTCTAGCAATAATTGTTGTAACAAATCTCTCCCCAAACACCCCTATTTATAGGAGAGGGCTAGGGTTTAGGGATAAAACATAATTACTGATGTTTAGGAGGTAATTAGATCAAAATATATCCTTAAACGAATTTTTAAACACAAAAGACAAAAATAAACAGCTCACTTAAAATCTGCCCGTTACTGTTCAACGGACACATCGGTCGACTGGGCCGGTCGACCGGTAGATCAAAAATCCGACCGTTATAGGTTAGCGGTCGACCGACCCGGTCGACTGAGAAAACCTTTGAGCAAAAATAATATATCGGTCGACCGCCCCGGTCGACTGGCAGACATGCACACGGATACGTGCATCTGCCAGAACCGCGATCGACTGGTCCGGTCGACCGGACCAGACTGACACAGACTCGGTCGACTGCCCCGGTCGACCGGATCAGGTCAAAAATCAATTTTAGAAAAGAAAACAAAGAGGATTTTGATTTTAACAAAAATACTTTTGAACAGGGAATAGTATAAAATATAAAGATGTATCTGTAGGCAAAAACTTGTAGGCAAAATATTTTTGTATAATTTATAAGAAATTATTTTGGAATGAGCATGTGCGCAAAAGCGTGTGTGATAGAGCTTCAAACCTATCCACTATTCTTTAACATACTATAAACTGAAAAACAAATTACATGAAGACTTCTTGTGCAATCTTCATGTCTTTGAGCCATCCAATGCCTTGCTAGTTCCTTCTCTTCTATGATCCTTCCTTGATGTGCAATTTGCCTTCCTTGCTTTGTGGAACTTAGAAGTTCTTGCAATAGCTAAGCGAATGGTCTCTAAACATGGTACAAAACCTGAAACTCATCTTAACAAACTTGTTAGTACCAAATAGCTCATATTTGGTTTGTCATCATCAAAACCAAAAAAACTAATGGAGAGTGTAACCTCTTGGGCCAACAGATAAGGTGGGAAAGTCATTACCCTCCCTTAGCCCACAAACAATCTCCTCAGTCACTAACCCAAGTCTAACTAAAACTGAGTAGACGTAGGCCCTAGGGACATCTCAGACTCATATAGGAAAGGGAGAAGTTGATTAGAATTTGACTCTTGCCAAATCGGTGTCTAAGGTCGGGGATTGAGGGGCGAAACCCGAAGGTTGGTGGTTTGGCATAATTAGGCCCGTTGCTTAGGCACGGATATCTCTCACTGACTTGGCCCTACCTAGCCGATTAAGTTGTGATCAGATTCTTTAATATACCTCCCGTAGACAGTCTAACCAGTTAGGAGTCGTCTAGGTCTAAAGTCTACCCTAACTTAAGTTAGATTTTTTTGTCTTTTTATTTGTTTTCTTATTTGTTTATTTTTCTTTGTTTGTGTTTGACATTTCTTGTGTGATATAGCTTATAACAATAATTTTTCCAATTTTAATGGTAATCCATGTTACACCCCGATCTCTTTTCGGATATTACCAACATGGCATATCATAACTTTAATCAACCTAGTGTGCCGGATTGGTCTTATCTGAATCAATACGTGCCCCAATCCTAATACTATGAACAAGACTGAAATAATCATCTCTACTCTTCACAGAGTCAATGGGAATACAACTCCCCGAGTCTTATTGTCAACCACCTTACTAGCATCCACCTTCATATACTCCTTCTCCCGAACAACCATTAGAAGAATCAATTGACTGGGAAAAGAGGATGAAAGCCTTAGACGAGCTTGAGTGATGAATTCAAATTTTAGAAGACTCAAAATTCCGTAAAAATTTTCAAATCACAGATCCTTACTCTATTTTTCAAGAAAAACATGCCAACTTAGAAAAGAGTATGGAAACCATGATTCAATGTCAAAATGATCCACTCGATATGATAGAAGCAAGACTCCGTAGATTGGAAACCATGCGTAGGAATAAGGAAACTGTCCCTACCCAATTTTTGACTATTCCCGACACTTCTAGCCATATTGGTGAAAACGAAGAATCATGGTATCTTGAAGATTTTAGATTCAATTTCACCACAGAACCTTGAACTTAACCAATATCAACCCATTGACGAACTGGCAAGTTTTCATTTTAATGAGATTGAACTTGATTATGAATGTGAACCCGATCCCCAACTTTGTGATTCAGTTTTCATCTTCGAATCTATGTTGCTCCGATATTCGTACCTAATTTAGGAGTCATTCTTACCCAATTTGAACTAATTTCCTGAGCCAACATTTATTTCCGTACCCATAGATCTAGAAATAGAATCACCAATTTTGGATAGTCACATTTCATTGATGGAAAAAGAATGTGAATTTCAATTCTTGGAATTGGACTAAACTCTTGAACTAAAACTAACTCTCGAACCCAAAGTTGATTTTTCCGAGTTAGTATTGGTTCATAAACCTATCATTCTTGAGCCCAAGTCAACCATTCCACCAAGTTACATTCTTTTGTTGGACATAAGTATAGACCATAATGACTCCTTGATGATTTTTCAAGACTGGTCATGTAAAGGGAGTAAGTTTCACGATAGAATATTTCATGATCCTATTCATATTGGGACTGTAAATATGTAAACAGAAAAGAGGTCAATAAAGGTGGGTTCCGTGAACGGTCACATTATCTTGATTAGATAGCAACACTTGACCCAATCAGACCACCATCGAAACCACCACCTTAAGGTAATATTTTACTTACCTTTCTTATTTTTCATGCATCTATGCATTAATTCATACATTGAGGACAATGCATGAGATAGGTGTGGGGGAGGGTTCTAACATAACTTAGGTTTTCCTTTTATTATTTATAAAAAAATTAATATTTTCTTTACTTTTAAAAGCTTTTTGAAAATAGAAACAATATTTTGACATATTTTTTTTAAGAAATTAAGTCAATTTTAAGGAATAGGAGAATCATAATTAGGATTTCTTATACTTGGTCGAAATAAGATAACTTATTTGATTTTTAGTGTTAGGAAGAAAATTTGTAAAAGTAATTTAGTGTTGATCTTTACCTTGATGAAATATGCACACTTTATACACTTACATACTTAGGGTTCAAAAACAAAGATTCTTATGCCTTATAAAAAAAAGAAAAAAATATATATCTATGAAAAATAAACAAATCTAATTATTGATTAGCTAGGTGCTTTGGCCTAAGCAAGCCTTGGTATTTATGTGAAAGATGATTAGATAAGTTAAAAAAAATATATATAAATCTTTTGATTAAGCTGGGTATTTATGCCTCATGAAGCATAAGTATTCACGCCTAAAAGAGATACATTTTATAAATAAAAATCCTTAGTTTCGTGGCCTTGTTTGCTCGAGTGCTTAAGTCCTTAGGGGTGTTTTCTCACCTGGTGCCCTAAGACTGTCCGGTTTGGGTGTCACCGACTAAAAGCTCGTTATATGGGCAGATTAGAAAGCCTAATGGAATTAAAGAATAATACCACTAAAAAAATATAAAAGTAAATAAGGCATAATAGTTAAAGTTAAAGAACCCTTAGTCAAAACTTCACGGTCACGAAAGTGATATGACTTAGGGTAAAGTAATAGACTAGATGAGAAATACAATTTGTCTCCTTACTTTGATTTATGACATGTTTTTGAATAGAGACTAAGTTTAGGATGAAAAGTTTGATTCTCCTATAACTTATAGATTACTTGAACTCTTACAATAATACCTCAAATATTTTCTCTCTTTTCAAAATGCTTTTTGAAAATACTAACATTTTTTTTTCTTTCTTTATGGATTTTGTGGGTGTAATTCACTGAAAACCCTCACGAGAAAAAACTCATCATCTACGAGAAACCTAGAGGTTTAACGGCTTGTTGCTCATGTTCAGTGCAATCGCGTAACCTGGGAAAGTGAACTAATAATCTTTGGTTTAGTTTTGTTATTTTGCTCGAGGACGAGAAAATGATTGGTATGGGGGTATGATCGGTCACTGATACTGCATATTTATTGTCACATTCTCATACTTATTATATAATAAACTCTATTTTTAATCCTATTTATTGTCTAATTTATATGCAGTCCCATTGCTAAAGGAGAGGGAAGAGAAAAGAGCCCAAAAGCCCATCAAAATTCTGATTTAATTCAAAATAAATTCGAAATCAGAAAATCAGGACAGATAAGGGAAAATCAGAGAAGATAAATTGGTTGAAAACCAGTTAAAACAAATCTCTACAAATCAATTGGTTAAAAGTCGAAAATCAAAGGAGGTTTCATCAAAATCCTGGACCCAAACTGAAAATTCAGCTGGAGATAAAACCAGAACATCAAAGTAGGGATGTGTACCTCTTGGGTGTGGCCACCTGGCCACACCCTGGCCGCTGAAATGTGGCCAAAGCCGCATTTCTGTGGCTTGGTTAACTCAATTGGGGGAGCGTTTGCTCCTCCTATCTTCGTACGCTCCTCCCCGTTGGGTTTTTTCCTATAAATACTGGGTTTTCAGAGTCTACAGGGAATGACCAAGCAGAGATAGATTTTAGGCCAGTTTTTTATTCTTTTAGTGTAAGTTTTTATTTTTTCTTTTATGTAATTTTTACTTTTCTTTATGTAATTGAGAGGAGAGACAATTTTTATTGAGGAATCAGAGCAAGCTTGTACTGAGGGTGATACCGGTATAAGTAAGTCTTTTCTTTTATTGTTATTTGAATCGAATCGAAGTTTTTTTCTTCTTTACTCTTGTTTTCATTTACTTTCCTCTGATGTGTTGCAATCCAAGTGAATCCGATAGCCTCGAGACTGCTTCGCCATTGCAAGTGCCCTTGATGGCCTGTGGTGATGAACAACTATTCTTTGGGCTTGCTCTTTTATTCATATTGTAGATCGAGAAGGAAGATCCTACACGCCATGCTTGATCGCCTTCAAAGACTAGGTAAGTCATAGCTACAGATCCAAGGTATATGAGCACTGAAGAGGTAAGTAATTTTTAGTTTCTTTCTTTTAATTCTTTAGTTTAGATCACCACAATCTCCCAACTCTTTTTCACTCTTTTTAATTTCTTTGTACAAATCCATTTTCCATTTTCTTCACCTTCTCAATCTATCACTTTCTTCTTGACTTAACTGTAACTTATTTTTCTTTTTCTTTTCAAGAACTAAAAGAAGATCTTTAACTATTCTTTGTAACCTAAAAGAGAACTTACTAAAAAGCTTGCATCGCTAGTCCCTCCTTGCGTATCATGACCGGCATAGCCGCTTGCTATAGCGGTAGCATTGAGTACTTGTATATTCTATTCTTAAGTTCTAAAATTCTATATTTTTGTGTGCAGGTAAAACATTAATCAGTTGGACTAAGATCGCCCAACCCGAGTTATTGATAGACTGAGAAAAAGAGCAAGTTGATAGTTGCTCCTAAGTCAAGATGTGCACGACTAATCTCGGCTTGTCCTATAGTGGAGGCAATGGCGGGATAACTCAGATTCTTGTACTTGATAGGGATCAAACCTGACAATAACTCACTAATGTTAGTGGCTAAGAAGACTTTCTTAGATAGATTAGTCTTTCTCTTCTTGGTGCACATGTCCTTAAGAAATTTTGCATAAGATGTGACTTGCTGGATGGCATCAAGAAGTGGTACATTTATCTTCACTTGATTGAAGATCTCAATTATCTTATCCATATGTGGATTCTGCTTGTTGTTCTTCAGCCTATTTGAAAATGGTACTATAGGCTTGTGCACCTTACTAGCTAACTTGTCTTTTCAGACTCATCAGATTGGGATGGATTAGAACTAGATGAAGTGGGTGTTTGTGTGTTGTTGTGCTGAATGGGATTGGGTGGCTAGAAACTTGATTATCAACTTTTTTCCCGAGCTTAATGTATGAACATTACATTGATTAAACTATTGATCCTCGACAGATGAACTTGGTTAGAATTTCTTGGGTTCGTTAATGGTTGACTAGGCAAAGTACCCTTGGGCCTCTCACTTTGTGAATAAGCTAGTTAACTCATTTGAACCTCTAACTTTGTTATGGCTTGTGTGTTGTTGTTCTGCATTATTTGTATGAAGGACTTTTGGTTCCTTATATACCTTTTCATAGTCTTCTCAAAGTCAGTCATTCTCTTCTCAAGTAGAAGACTTTGGAAGGAAGATTGTGGAGCATGGTCAGGAAAGTTTTGTTGATAATTAGAAGAATTAGATTGATGATTTGAAGAATTGTGATGGTAATTTTGAAAGTTGGGTTGATGATGAAATCACCTAGAGGGGGGGGGGTGAATAGGTGACTAGCTAATCTAATGATGAATGCGAAATTAAAACTATTTATGCAAACTAAAAACTATTATGCACAACACACCAGGTATAACACAAGAGTGTAGCCGGATTCCTCGTGAAGGGCTCTGGACTATCTCCTCAAGATTCCTCTAGATAAGAGTTGAGGTGCCGCTATGGCTCTCTTGATTGAATATAAGTGTGAGCAAATAATCTCCAAGCATATATCAATTTGAGCACAAGAATATATCAAGCATATAAAAATGAAAGCAATATAAGCATGCAAGATATAAACACAAGTGAGAGCTAGAGAGAGCAATCACAAACACGGGAGATTTATTTCGAGGTTCGAGCACCCTTGCTCTACGTCCCCGCCTTCAACACTATGGAGGATTTCCACTAGAATCGATTCCACTGGATCACTCAGTTCCGCAACACCTACAAGGAGTTCACACTAGAACTCTTGGACTCACTAGTCCCCTCACTTGTTCCCGCAAGAATAAACACACGCAAGTACGCAAGCTTGCCGAGGCCGCACCTCTACACCGAGCTCTCACTAGAACTCGAAACAACGTGAACCCACATGTCCGCCTCCTCAAAACAAGAATGAATACTTTGGTGATCTAAATACTTTGATCACCTAAAATCACTCTCACAACAACTCTCCTATAGGATTGAAATAGCAATGGAAAGCTCAAGTATGTGTGAGAAAACTAGGATTGAATATGTGGTGAAAAACTCAAAGAAAACTCTTTTTCAAAACACTCTTGAAAACTCTCCTTTTGATATGGAAGTATTTGGCTCTAAAACAAGTGAAGATAAACACTTAGAAGTGTATGATAAACTAGCTTAAAAACTCACTTAAAATCTTATAGAAAACAGTCCAAGGGAACCCCAATATATAGGCTACCAAAAACTAGCTGTTGGGGTTCAAATCAACAGTCTGGACTGTTGGCGGTCGACCGCCCGGTCGACCGGCCAACGGTCAGATTTCTGACCGTTGAGCCAGCGGTCGACAGGCCGGTCGACCGTTGTCTGGCAAATGACCCAGCGATCGACCGTCCGGTCGACCGGGCCATTTCTAGAGAGCAGAGGCTCTCTGGCGGTCGACCGTGTGGTCGATCGGCCCATGCTGTGCACGCTTGTGCACATCGGTCGACCGGAACGGGCAGAAGGCCAGTCCAGCACATTATAGGGATTTAAAACATGTCATTTTACCTTCAATAAAATCCCATAAATTCTCTAAAAATCTACAAAAATAAGTTCAATAATATACTTTGATATACAAACATGTTTGAGTAAAAATCAAAACATGTTACAAACATTTTGAACTATTTTTGTAATATGGAAGTTTTGCCTTAAACAAAAATCTGTATTTTTCCAAAATGATTTTTCCAAAATGAAAACCGATTATTTCAAAACTCCTCCAAATATAAAAATAAGATATTCTAAACACTTTTGAAACTTAGTATGTATGGATATGATCCACTATACATATATGATGAAATATCTATATTTTTGACATTAAGCTCTAAATAAAGTTTTGATAAAAACACATGTATACTTTGAAGCTTAAAAACCAAAACGGTATTTTCCAAAATGAAACTCTTTTATGACATTAAGCTCTAAATGGAATTTTTTCCATTAAGCCCTAAATAAAGTTTTGATAAAAACACATGTATACTTTGAAGCTTAAAAATTAAAACGATATTTTCCAAAACGAAAACTCTTTTATGAAAATACATATAAATCTTGTGTGTGAGTGTATATGAACTTGAGCAATCCACCAACTAATTTATCCTTTACATTTTATCTAAAAAATAAAATCTTACAACAAACAAACCTAGACACAAGTCTTCTCTTGAAAAATCTTCACTTGAGAAACTTCTTCTCATTCTTGACTTGGTCCAAACCTTGATCCAATGAGCTAGACTCCTCTTGAGTACTTGATGTGGTCTTGATGCACAAGCTCTTGAATCAACACGTGCTAGCTCCAAAACTTGACTTTAAATCCTTTGTTAAAGCTAAACACCAACTAAGATCTTGATCAAATATCTGACACTAATTTAAACACAAGATCATTAGTACTATAACTACATGAGTTAATCATTATCAAAACTAGAGTGATGGGCCTTTGGGCTAACAATCTCCCCCTTTTGATGATGACAAAACTCATGGAGTTATATATGCATGGATTAAAGTCAAGCTTCATAGAAGCTCCCTCTTAACTCATGCATAACAATAAACAAATAGATGTTGCAATGAAGTGCATAAAACTAAACAATTATATATACATAAACAAGGTGAGAGAAACATGCATAAATCAAAAGTTCTTTTCCCAAAAACTTTCTCCCCCTTTTTTATTTAAACATTCAAAATCATTCTCCCCATTTTGTAAAATGCATAAACTCAATATATGCAGAAACTCAAATATGCATATATAAACTCAAAATCATTCTCTCCCTTTTTGTCAATCATCAACAAAGGGGTGAAAAATAAACCAACAATAAGGATATATATGCGATATACATTCATGAAGAGGAAGACGTTAAGCTAGCTCCCCTGCATACATGCATTACATAAAGAAGGGATGACAGACCCTAACTCACATAAAGCATAATATACAATGCATAAGTGGAGATATGAAGCTCCCCCTACACACGTGTATCACATAAAGAAGAGACATCAAGCTCCTCAATATAAGATACACTCAACATGAATCTATATATAGAAGAGATGTTAAGTTCCCCTTGCATATAGGCAATACATATCAAAATATTTTTAACACAAATTTTTATAATGACTCCAAGTAATAAAACAAATTTTGAGATACTATTTGTAAATAAACAAAATTTTAAGATATCACAAGATTTTTGATATCATTTGAAATAGAAAATTTTTGATACCAAATGAAATTGAAACATTTGTAAATTTTGATACCAAGTAATGTATTTTATATTTTGATACCATTGAAATACATGGTAAATTTTGATACCAAATAGGTAAAATATTTGTGATACCAATTGAAATTTAAACCCAATTGGAAATTGAAACATAATGATACCAATTGAAGTATATTGTAAATTTTGATATCAATAAAAATACCAATTGAAACTAATGCATAAGCTTATTAAAGTACCAATTGAGATACCAAATGAAATCAAGATTTAATTCAAGCTTAGCATAAACATACTTTGTGCTTTAAACATGTAAATATCTTGTAAATCAAGCACAATCAAAACATATATATGTTGAAAAGAAAATACTAATAGAAATTTATATTATTTGAAATTTGAAGCATACATATATAGAAAATAAAATATGAATACAAAAAAATATCAATTGTGATACCAATTGAAAATATGATGAGAATCAAGTGTATAACTCATAATTATCCACCCTTTTCATGCACATGATAAAAGATATTTGATTTTGACATATAAGGCATGGTCGCCCGTCCATCCGCCCTTTAAGGGTTGGTAGGGGTTTTCAAAAACAAGAGTTTGAAAATATTTGTATTGTGAAAACACTACCAAATGAAGAATAAATAACTAGTTAAAATAATTTTTTGAAAAACTAGTTAAAGATCCTTAAAAAATGAAAGCAAATTATATATATATCTCATGAAGCATACCAAATACACAAAAGTTGACACTCAAAATCTATAAAGCTCAAAAATTGTCATGAAAATAATGTCATGAGTAAACCAATGAAGTGTGAGTGCACAAGAATCATATAATTAGCATTTCATGAAAATAGTCAATGAGGCTCAAAAGACATCAAACAAGTAAAAATCATGAAAATTCATTTTTCTTTTAAAAAAATAAAACTTCAAGGTATATATATGATTTATCCAAAGCTAACAATATGCATACATATCCCAAACACAAAAGAGTCTATGATATAATTTGCATGAAGGCAAGAGACTCAAGGGTATACATGTATGTTTATTAGTTTTGAACAAAAATTACATATACATGAAGCAAAACATGCACAAGGAAAGGCAACACAAGTGTAAATGAGGAAATCATCAAAACTAGGTATACATGTACATGTAATGAGTACAAATGAGCAATGAAGTACAAACAAATAAGAATCAAATGTTGCTCACTACCTGTACAAGTATATACACAAGTTTTGACAAAAACTATATCTAAACAAGTATTTACCACATGAAGCACAAAGCCAAGAACATGCTAAAAATCATCAAATATAAAAGCATGTAAACTAAAATAGGAGTTTAGAGATAGTTATCACATTAACGAATTATACTCTAAGTCATCAAAACATGGTGGTCTTCCCACCAAATTCCTTGATAGTGATGCATCAATTTGTAGTGTCCATCAAGCCCATGCATCCATCACCAAGGCACCAAGTCTCTCACGTCATGTGAGAGCCCACACCTACATCAAACACAAGAGGTGGGAACTTTGGTACCCATTTTCTTTTGGATCCACGGGGGTTAGCATTATTTGGAACCCAAACATTTTGATTAACAAAATTAAAAGAATTTACTCTATCATAACAAAATTTTGCTAAATGGCCTTTGCGGTCGCAATGTATACATTTGTACACTCTAGGATGCACATGTGAATGAGTGTGATCATGGTGTGCAAAGTGTGCATATGTGTGCCGTAGGTGATGTGCATGTACATGTGGAGCTTGTTTCTTTGAAAACAAGATTTTCAATCTATTATGATTGAATACACAATTGCTCAAAGTTGAGCTTAAACAATCTATTCTATTTATCAAAAATTTAATCTCATTATTATTGATAATAGCATGAAAAGCATGGTGAGAATGAGAATCAACATTCCTTTTCTTTTTAGAAACATTTTCCTTTTCTTTTTCAACAAATTTTCTTTTCAAAGAGATATTTTCATTTAAAGCAGTCTCCTTTTCTTTTTCCACCAAATTAATTTTATTTTTCAAAGTAGTATTTCCTTCACAAAGATCATTTAATTTAGAAGTCAAGGAAATATTATCCTTTTTCAAAAATTTGTTTTCTTTTGAAATGCATTCAAATTGATTTTTAAGAAATTATTTTCTTTTAACATGGAATCAAATTTATTTTTCATTTTCTTATTATCCTTTTTGAGCAAGTCATATTTTTCAAGAAGTTATTGACAAAAAGATTCAAGCTCATCATAAGACATGTCAATATCTTCTTCTAGCTCGGATTCAGAGTTTACCTAAAGGGGGTTATCCCCTTGGACCATGTAGCACAAGTTGGAAGCATCACTTCCAACATCCGAGTTGCTCCCCGCATAGTATTGCTCTTGTTCGCCATGGGAGACTAAAGTGTTCCATACTACAAAAGCCGAATCAAGGTTAGCAACCCTAGATAAATATTCATTATTTAGGGTACTCTTTAATGCGTGGATGACTTTTGAGTTAGCATCAAGATACTTGCTATTACTAAAGTATGAATCCTTAATGGTAGCAAGATAAACATGAATACCTAGGCCTTTGAGGTACATAGACATCTTAACTTTCCAAGTTTGGATGTTAAGTATGTCAAACATGGGAGGTGACATGAAATCCATGTGTGTGTACAAATATTATGATTAGCTATAAATGAGGATCTTTAACTCAAGGTGGTTAGACCCAAATCAAGAGCACCAAGCTCTGATACCAATTGAAATCACCTAAAGGGGGGTGAATAGGTGACTAGCTAATCTAATGATGAGTTAATGCGGAATTAAAACTATTTATGCAAACTAAAAACTATTATGCACAACACACCAAGTATAACACAAGAGTGTAGCCGGATTCCCCGTGAAGGGCTCTAGACTATCTCCTCAAGATTCCTCTAGATAAGAGTTGAGGTGCCGCTATGACTCTCTTGGTTGAATACAAGTGTGAGCAAACAATCCCCAAGCATATATCAATTTGAGCACAAGAATATATCAAGCATATAAAGATGAAAGCAATATAAACATGTAAGATATAAACACAAGTGAGAGATAGAGAGAGAGCAATCGCAAACACGGGAGATTTGTTTCAAGGTTCGAGCACCCTTGCTCTACGTCCCCGTCTTCAACACTATGAAGGATTTCCACTAGAATCGATCCCACTGGATCACTCGGTGACGTAACACCTACAAGGAGTTCACACTAGAACTCTTGGACTCACTGGTCCCCTTACTTGTTCCCGCAAGAACAAACTCACGCAAGCACGCAAGCTTGCCGAAGCCGCACCTCTACACCGAGCTCTCACTAGAACTCGAAACAACTCGAACCCGCAAGTCCGCCTCCTCAAAATAAGAATGAACACTTTGGTGATCTAAACACTTTGATTACCTAAAATCACTCTCACAACAACTCTCCTATAGGATTGATATAGCAATGGAAAGCTCAAGTATGTGTGAGAAAAACTAGGAATGAATATGTGGTGAAAAACTCAAAGAAAACTCTTTTTCAAGACACTCTTGAAAAACTCTCCTTTTGATATGGAAGTATTTGGATCTAAAATAAGTAGAGATAAACACTTAGAAGTGTATGAGAAACTAGCTTAAAAACTCACTTAAAATCTTGTAGAAAACAGTCCAAGGGAACCCCAATATATAGGCTACCAAAAACTAGCCGTTGGTGTCTAAATCAGCAGTCTGGACTGTTGACGATCGACCGTTACCTGGCAAATGACCCAGCGGTCGACCGGGCCATTTCTAGAGAGCAGAGGCTCTCTGGCGGTCGACCGTGCGGTCGAC
This sequence comes from Agave tequilana, assembly GCA_038442645.1. Classification (NCBI taxonomy): domain Eukaryota; kingdom Viridiplantae; phylum Streptophyta; class Magnoliopsida; order Asparagales; family Asparagaceae; genus Agave; species Agave tequilana. The sequence continues at coordinate 37,301 of JAVJIF010010827.1, forward strand.
CGGCCCAAGCTGTGCACGCTTGTGCACATCGTCGACTGGAGCGGTCGACCGACTTCTGTCCCGGTCGACCGTTTGGTCGACCGGCAAAAGGCCAGTCAAGCACATTATAGGGATTTAAAACATGTCATTTTAGCTTCAATAAAATCTCATAAATTCTCTAAAAATCTACAAAAATAAGTTCAGTAATATACTTTGATATACAAACATGTTTGAGTAAAAATCAAAACATGCTACAAATATTTTGAACTATTTTTGTAATATGAAAGTTTTGCCTTAAACAAAAATCAGTATTTTTCCAAAATGATTTTTCCAAAATGAAAACGATATTTTCAAAACTCCTCCAAATATAAAAATAAGATATTCTAAACACTTTTGAAGCTTAGTGTGTATGGATATAATCCACTACACATATATGATGAAATATCTATGTTTTTGACATTAAGCTCTAAATAAAGTTTTGATAAAAACACATGTATACTTTGAAGCTTAAAAACCAAAACGGTATTTTCTAAAACGAAAACTCTTTTATGACATTAAGCTCTAAACAGAATTTTTGACATTAAGCTCTAAATAAAGTTTTGATAAAAACGCATGTATACTTTGAAGCTTAAAAATCAGAACGGTATTTTTCAAAACGAAAACTCTTTTATGAAAATACATATAAATCTTGTGTGTGAGTGTATATGAACTTGAGCAATCTACCAACTAATCTATCCTTTACATTTTATCTAAAAATAAAATCTTACAACAAACAAACCTAGACATAAGTCTTCTCTTGAAAAATCTTCACTTGAGAAACTTCTTCTCCTTCTTGACTTGGTCCAAACCTTGATCCAATGAGCTAGACTCCTCTTGAGTACTTGATGTGGTCATGATGCACAAGCTCTTGAATTAACACATGCTAGCTCCAATACTTGACTTTAAATTCTTTATTGAAGCTAAACACCAACTAAGATCTTGATCAAATGTCTGATACTAATTTAAACACAAGATCATTAGTACTATAACTACATGAGTTAATCATCATTAAAACTAGAACGATGGGCTTTTAGGCCAACTAATGATTTGAAGAATTGTGATTATGATTGGGATGTTGGAAGTGGTTTTAACCTTGAGTGGTCATTGTTGTTTTGGTTCCATGAGAAATTCGGGTGATTTCTCTAATCAGGATTGTACGTTTGAGTATATAGATTGTTATAGGGTCTTGAAAAGGCTGCATTCATGGGCCCGTCATATATTTGTTGAGCATTGAAAATTGGACACTCCTCAAATACATGGTTCATGCCTTGACAGCAAGTACAACCCACAGTTGAAAATTGATTTGGACTGACTTGGTTGACTGGAACTGGCTCCTTAGTTTCTAAAACTTCCATTCTTCTCATTAGGTTAGAAATTTTAGCCTCGACAACTATGAATGATTCTATTGAATGAAGACTTCCTTTTGAAGAGATAGGATTTGCGTTCTTAGACTTTTTGGGAGTAGGTTCCCATTGGAGGGTTTTTTCAGGTAGGTCCTCAAATAAATCTCACCCTTGATTTTCATCCTTTTGCAAGAATCCCCTGGCATATGGTTTCTAAGAGGGTTTTGTTCTGGTAGTCTAAACCATCATATAGAATTTGGCATTGTCGCCACTTTTCTATGCCATGAATAGAACACTAGATAAGGATGTCTTTGAAGCATTCAAAGTATCTCCAAAATGGTTTAATAGGCTCTTACTTGAACTACATGATGTTCTTCGTAATCAGAGCGGTCTTGTGAATTGGATTGAATTTTTTCAAGAAGACCTTGATGAAAACATACCACGATGTGATGGAACTGGTTGCTAAGCTGTATAGCCATTTCTTGGCTGTCATTTAGAGAAAATGGGACGAATCTCAACCTAATAGCACTATCTACAAGGTGAGAGATTTTCATCATTAAGCATACTTCGTCAAATTCACTTATGAAGAAATACGCATCTTCGGAATATAAGCCATGAAACTTAGGGGAGTGTGTTGATGAACTGAGGCTTAAGCTCAAAATTGTTGTCACCAGTCAATGAAAGTTGGATGCAAGATGGAAGTAAGGTTCTTATAGGGTAGAACCTATCCTGCAAAGATGTTGGTTGAGCCATAACCAGATCTGGCTTTGATTCTGGTTTGGGTGGTAAAGTGTTTCTAGTCAACCTAGACGAATTTGGGTCTCTCGACCACACTTGCATACACAAATACTACCACAAACAAGCTCACCAATCAGTCAAAAAGAAAAGAGAAAAATTCAATCATGCCTATTCTAAAGGAGACTTGCACCTAGATAACTCCTAACTGGTTAGATTATCCATAGGAGGTATAATGCAGAATCTGACCACAAACTAATCAGTCAGGACGGGGCAAGATTGGTGGGAGATATCCGCGCAAAAAGCGACGAGCCTAATTAAGCCAAACCACCAGCCTTCGAGGTTTCACCTCTCAGTCCCGTCCTTTGACACCGATTTGGCAGGAGTCAAATTCTAACAATTTCTCCCTTAGGATAACCTACTAATGTGTTCGAGATGTCCCTAAGGCCAACGTCTATCAGATTTTAAGTTAAGCTTAGGTTGTGCGTGCTTGGAGATGGTTTGTAGGCTAAGGAAGAGTAATGAATCCCCCATTGTATCTTTTGTTAGGTTTTTCCCTTAAGATGATTTAGTGCAAGTGTGCAAGATATAGAAAAGTAGAATTCAACAAGCAAGTAATTACTCAAAAATGTTTTCTAAGCTATATGCTATGCAAATATACCTTGTCTCCAGCTTTCTTCAACAGTAATTGAAATGTAAACGTAATTAGACAAATGCCTAGAAATGCAAATCTAAACATTCTTTTAAGTACTTTTAAGCAACCAATTATTGTTAGATTAAAAACAAGATTGTGAGATAATCAAGTATAAAAAACTAGCAATAATGAAAGCTTGTTTCGCAGAGAAATATACCCTACAAAAAGAGTTTTTAGTAGTCCCATAAAAAATGCGTTTCTCCAATAAACTCTTGAAATCCTATTTTCTACTTTCTAGAGTAGGAGCACAAGATCACAAGTCTTCTTCTGCAATGCTCAAATTCTCAACCTGATTTTCTTAACCCTAAAACAAAACACCAAAATTGTCAAAACACAAAGAATACCGTTTCTTCCCAGCAACGGTGCCAAAAATTGATTGTAAAATTAGAATACCGTGTAGCTTAGGGCTAACCGGTCGCGTCCATGAGGAGAGATACGATGCAAGCATTTCGGTATTTGAAAAAGACAAGTTTTTGTGTTGGTATTTTTTAGATGAAAAGAAGATGGAGAGTAAGGAAGTGATTCAAAGAGTGGAATATTAAAGAGGAGAAATTAGTGAGCCCAGAACAAGAAAATTTAGCTACTCATGGCAAATAAGTAACAACTAGAAAATAATTAATAAACATACCGTCACAAAAAGAAGGAAATGAAGAAGAGTCTCGAATCTTTATTGTTGTCACGTTCAATCTTCGATTACAACACTCTATCTCTCTCACACTTTATTCTTGGACTGAACTACAAAATAAAAACTGAGATACAACATCTCATAAACTATCTACAATGATCTTAAACCTTAAAAATAATGAAAGAATTTAATCCTAGTCTTTGTTCCTTTCTTCACAAATTTTCTTAGTATTTATAGGAAAAAGCCTAGAGAGGAGAGGCCTGAGAAGATAGGGGGAGAAAATGCTCCTTCTTTTCCATTTACAAGGCTGCAGATCCATAACCTGGATAATTGGCCACATCTAGGGGAGGAGATCGCAGATTTTTTTTATCTTTCATTTTATCCAATGGGATTTTCGCTTTGATTTCTGGATTTGACAAAACCTCCTTTGATTCTTCAGTTTTAACCAAATTGATTTATATAAATCTGATCTAACTGACTTTTCAACTGGTTTTATCTTTTTTTTATTTGCTCTGATTTATCCTGATCCTTGATTTGAATTAATTTTGAAATAAATCAGAATTTAGATGGGCTTTTGGGCTTGTTTGCTCTTCCTTCTCCCTTGGTAAAGGCCTGCACATTATTAGACAAAAAGATAATAAAAAGTAGAATTTATTATAACATAAATATAGGAAATATGTCTATAATTATGCAATATCAGTGACCGATCATGTAACCTGAGTTATCCCATGCAGGAGAATATTTAAGTGTTGTATTTTAAGTTACCCAGTAATAATAATCAATATCATCTGATATTTCAATCATCCCCCTGCTAGTGTCTCAGATCACTGACAGTTCGTACTGGAGCTCGCACTCTAGTCGAATTCATTCAGATCAAATATGTGAGTACCAGAACCCGGACGAAGAGGCGACCTAATATCCCACGTTCCTAATATTATTATTGTTTGGTAAATTTTTATTATTCATCTGATCCATATGTTTAGGTATGTGTTACTGGTACACATACATCCACATATGAATAGACGAGTTAGTACTGGAAAACTGTTGAAGATCTGATGGCTCATATTTATAGTGGGTCCCGCCTCTGCCTGAAATCATCGGGGACTTACATTACGCCCACACGAATTGTCAACTACTTCAGGGACTTATATTATACCCCACATGACACTTCTATATAATAACCACCACCATAAACATGGCATCATACCGAGATCCATCAGTTTTCCCATCCCCATGTAAACTGTTCTTTTTATGGATTATTATGTAATTATTGGTGTACGAAAATGAGCAGGAACATGATACAGATGAGTACATGAGTACATGTGTACATCAGGATATCAATTATTACATTCCTGTAATGTGATAATCATGGATCAAGTGATAATCATGACAGGTGTCAAGTGATAAAATGCAAATGTCTGGTGATAACATGCAGGTGTCAGGTGTCAAGTGATAACATGTCAAGTGTGTAGCATATCAAGTGAAAACATGACAAGTGATGGCACAACAGATATTAACTGTAGTATAACACAATATAGGAAAATAGTACCGATACAGGAGATCGATATAAATACCGAAAAATAATACAGTTTTTAAAAAACAGTATAAGTAAAGATTTCAAACTCTTCACAACCAGAATTAAAATGATTAATTAAACTATCAAGCAGGCACACAGGTAAGCAAGCAAGCAAGCGAACATCCATGCGAAGCTAAGCAAAGCTAGAGCAAAGCTAACATACAACACTAAATGCCATCACGCTTGACGTGATTACTATTCGCGGTATAGTTAAACGCACACGACGAAGTGAGTGTATGAACTCTATGCTATGGCACGTGGCGAAACCGCGCTCATGATGTAACTACGCTCGAATGGAGTTAGCGGTAAAATGTTGAGTACTACGTCCACCTACCAGGCTTAGTATAAAGAAAATCCAGAGGACTTTAATAAATCTCATAGAGGTTAAACCCGGAGGTTATAGTATAAAACAACAGAGCGGTTAAGCCGGGGGGCTGAGTAAGTACCTGTAGAAGATGTTAGTACCAAACAACACACGTGCATATATAAATAACAAGAAAGAGAACCACCAAGCAGTTAAGCCTGGAGGCTAAGCAAGTAGGGGTATAGCTAAGCCGTGCCTGATGAGGATGGCAATTACACTCTGCTCGCAGCCACACGGTGTAGCTAGTAAAACCTAGAGGGCATAAGTCCGAAGACTGAGCAAAGTGAGAGTATAGCTAAGCCGTGCCTAACGAGGATGGCAGATACGCTCTGCTCGCAGTCACACGACGCATAATCTCAAGATGAAGCTAGAAAGCTGAGGGGATTTTAGCCCGAAAAGTTGGAGAAAGCCCGGAGGTTGAGCCCAAATCCTAACGACCAAGAAGGGTCAATTAAGCACAGTAATAGAGCAAATATCACAACCAATATACATGTACATTATTAAACTACGCTATTACAAACATTCATCACACTGATACAAATACAACACACTGGTACAAAATACACATGTCCATAGAATACAAGCATATGCCCACACTAATACAAAATACACAGTCCATAACACAAATACAACAGTCTCAGGATACAATATGAAATACAAAAATGCCCATCGAAGTGGGGTACCCAAAAAGCGAGAACACTCACTAAAATCTTCTGAATACACCATAAAATCTTTGAACTCTGAAAACTCCAAATAATCAACGCGCTTACGCATTCAAATATATTAAAATATAGCTATAGATAGGAGAGAGAAATTAAGAGAGAGAGAAGAGAGAGAAATAATAGAGAGAGTCAAAGGAGAGAGAGGGTTAAAGGAGAGCGAGGGAATAATAGAGAGAGAAATTTTTATAGGGAGAGAGGGGAGAAGCCCCTGCTCACGCACAGAAGAAAGATAGGGGGCCCATGTATCTGCGACAATTCCAGGGAGTCACTCCTGGGTTTTGACGCGTGACATCGTCTCATCTTTCAGAATGTCCTTTTGCCTATAAATGTTGCATTGATGAGTCAGAATACGAGAGAGAGTAGTAGGTTAGGGTTTCTTTCTAATAGTGTAGCTTAGTGTAGATTTTCTTCTTCTTCTTTTGTATTTTCTTTTTGTTTTTAGATCATGTAGTAGGGCTGAGATTGATTCAAGAGAGAAAGAGACTGTTGATGTAATAGAGAGTGACAATTTATGAAAGCTTCCTCCTTTTCTTCATGGTTTCTTCTCTAACTCTAACATGATTATTAGCTACTTTTCTCTTATGCTGACTAACTACTAACCGCTAATAATCTAACTTCTTGATTGATAATCCACATGAATCTAATAGCCTTATACAAGGTCTTGCTCTTGCAAGAGCCATTGATGGTTCTTGATGATGGATTCTAACCCCTAACTATCTAACAAGCTAATTTGCACAATTTACTTTATTTCATGCTTGCCTCTAATCGGTTTTGATGGATTAATTGTATAGTGCACCTTATTAATCAAGCTTTGATGTGGAGAACAATTTTATGGATCATTCTTCAAGACATTCTTGGAGACAAGCCTAGTGATTGCCAAGGATCCATGTGAGGCAACTATTACTCTGTAGGTTAGCATGGTTAGTGGAGTAATTAGTAGTTAGGAACCATGCGATTTCTTTCCTCTTTTACTTTGTTTTCATAACCATTTCCAAACCATAACTTCTTTATTGTTTTTTATGTTTCCATCTTCTCCTTCTACCTCTTCTTCTTCTTGTTTTCTTTTCATCTTTTCTTTTGATTCGTTTGAACAAAGAAGAACTTGTTAACACTAACATGACGCACACTGTTAATGCTTCTATCGCCTCTTGTTCCTATGGATTCGACCCGTTTAACCTCTATGCTATAACGGAAGTATAGAGGAAGCCAAAGAACATATACCTTTATTAATTTACAAACTACACATTTTTTTTGCATGCTTCCCATCGATCATCAAAATAGCGTCATTGCTAGGGATAGGAACAGTTTGATTTCACATTTTTGTTAACATTCTCTTCTCTGCTTTAGTGTGCAGGTCAATTTTTACAGAAACTAAACTCTACCTGTAGCTCATGCTGTTGAAAGCAGGGAGCTTGCTTCCAATAGATTTCCGTGTCTAGGGTTTTTGGCCGCAAAAATAAGGTCAAGTTCTGGGGAATGATCTCCAGTTTTGTAGGGTTGTTCCAAATGTCATGTTATAATGTATTCTATTGTTAGATTTCAGTAATGGTTACCTGTTCTCTGTATTAATAAATAATAAAAACAGTAATTGGATGCTTTAAAATCGGTTTAGACATTTACATCATAGGTTAGTTTTGATTTCAATTCCATTTACTGTATTTTGTTCTATTATTATGAGCTGAACTGAGGTGTACATATTGCATTACATATAGCATAGGACAAACACGTTGGTAATTTACTTGCTTGAGTGTTTATTCTTGTCTATATTGCACACTTGCCCGAGTCAGAATTAAGGCAACCATGATAATATAAGGTGGGAAGTGATTACTCTCTCTTAGCCCAAAAACCATCTCCCTACTCACACAACCCAATCCTAAATAAAACTTGATAGACGTTGGCCCCTAGGGACATCTCAGACTTATTAAGAGATTAACCTCGGGAGAAAGTTGTCAGTATTGGACTCTTACCAAATCGATGTCTAAGGATTGGGGATTAAGAGGTTAAGTCTCAAAGATTCAGTGGTTTATCGTAATTAAGGCCTGTTGCTTACGTACGGATACCTCCCATTGAATTTTGCCCCTACCTGGCCGATTAGCTCGTGTCAGATAATGCAATAGCCCTCTCTTGGACAGCCGACCAGTTAGGAGTTGTCTAGGTCTAGGTCAACTGTAGAATAGGCTTATTTTGATTTTTCTTTCTTTTTTGTTTGTTTGTTTGTTTTTTCTTTTTGTTTGTATTTGTTTGTGAAATTGTCACGCCCCGCAATCATAATACTCATAAAAAGGGGTACGTGATGAGAGCCAGCAACATTTTTTTTGAAAACAAATTCGTTAAACCTCAGTACATTAATTCAAATAAATGGTTTATCAATTATTCTAGTTAGAAGAAACTAAACACTTAATGTCACCAAAGGTTCCACTTATTATAATAGAATAAATAGGAAAAAGAATCATAAAGTCTCTCACATAATGAGAATAAAAAAATCTGCCTACTGGAGATCAGCAATGTGCTCGAAGTACTCCGAGTCCTGTGGACTCCCTGAATCAGAACTTGAGCGAAGAAAAGAACCATAAAGTCTCTAACATAATGAGAATAAAAAAAATCCACCTACTGGAGATCAGCAATGTGCTCGAAGTACCCCCTGTCCTGTGGAGTCCCTGGATCAGAACCTGAGCAAACGAACTCAGGGTCGTCAATAACAACCTAAGTGAGTGATAAAAGAGGGATAGAAGAAACATGCAAAATATAGTAGCACATGCATAGTCAGGTATGGTTAACATACTAATATCCAATATATGAGAATCAAAATAAAGCACAGTGACATACACTATACAACCATTTAATAAACAATATTTATCCTGTATAGAGTCATGTTGTCAAGATGTGTGTGTATGTCTATTCTTATTGTCTTATCATTTGAAACCGATAGTTGGAGACGAGATTTGTGTTTTAGATGGGTTCCATGCATACCCGGAACCATGACCCAGATGCTTGGCGCTGAAACAGGCCCTGCCGCTATGTAGTTAGTAACAGTAAATAATACACACAGTATCAGTGTGGAATTGTAGAATAATAATATTAACAGATGGGATGTCAGTCAACCCCCGGAACCCTGCAGTGGAACCGTATTTCGGCTGCGCAATATGTATCCTAGATTTACCTAAAATATCGATACTATCTCCTTAATCAATTTTCCCACCTGGTATAAGTTATCTAATAATCATGTCACATGAATCATTGGGCATGAGCAATAATAGTAGTGATGACAGTGTAACAATAGAACAATATACATTTCTCAGTGATTTTAATAACATAATCCATCTCAGTGTCATTATGATCCAGTACAATAGTATCTTGTGATTTTAGATAAATAATAGTTCTTTTTATAATATAATAACATCTCACCATCTTACAATTTTAAACAATTTTCTAAATATTAGAAAATTCAACAATCAATTTAGTAATTTACCATTTAGTAATAGAAATAAACAGACATTTCATAATAAACAAAAATAATACTTATAAAGTGAGTAGAAGAACACTCACCTGGGCTTATCATGCGTCCAATTACAAATTTGAAGAAATCTACATTAAATGTATTCGAATTAGAATTTATCGAATTTTACATAAGATATCGAATTGATGTTATTCAGTGTTTTAAATTAAATACGAATGGTCCAGATCTTAAAACAAGATTGTATGATGATGCATTGAGTTTATAGGATTATTTAAATTTTATTTCCTGATTTTTCTGGGGTTTAAATGGTTAAAAACATGAAAATTTCTTAACAGGTCTAAATGTTGAAATTGCGGGCTTCAACTTAGAATGAAATGGTTCAGTCCTATATGACATGTAATTAATCCCAAAAGTTTTTAGTAGATTCTAGGGGTTATCTAAATATTTATTCCTATATTTACTTATTTATTTTCAAAATTTTATCTAGTCAATAAAATTGTTTTTGAAGAAGTTATCAGGTCTGTTTTGTATTTGGGTTATATTCAAATAGATTAGAACCCAAATTCATTGGCTGAACTGTAATTGGGCTTTAGGATATATATATTTTTTTATTTTGTTTTTGGCCTGGCCCAATAAGCCAGGCCCCGGGGTTTGCTCTCGGCCTTGCCGAGAGAAGGCCCAAATTTTTTTTCTTTCCTTTTCTTGGCCTGGGCCAGTGGCGGCCAAGGCAACTGGCCTGGCCTCTCCCCCCAGGTGTGGGTCTGCACCCGGGTCAGCTGCAGACTCGGTTGCATAGACCTGTTGGATCTGTGCAACAGAGCTGCTCTCGGCCTTGGCCGAGAGCAGTCTCAAATTATTATTTTTTCTCTTTTTTTTTGAATACTTTCTTCTCCCCTTTTTTTGTTATATATAAATTTTGAAATTCTTCTAAAAATTCTCCATTAAATAATATATGGTACATTATCCTATATTTTAATTTAGATTGCTAGGGTGAGGTTTTTGATGAAAAAATAGGTTTATGGAAGGAGAAATTTAAGCATGATATTTCAATTTAAATAAAATTTTAATTCAAACAATTATTTTATTTGGATTTGTAGGTGAGATTTGAAATTCATGAATAAAGGAAAATAAACAGGATATTTCAATAAATTTTTAATTCATACAAATTATTTTATATAGATCTTTAGGTAAGATTCTTGATGAAAAATTCATGGATAGAGGAATCTAATCATGATACTTCAATAATTTTTATTCATAAAAATTTGATTTACTCACTTAGATTGATTCCCTTAGCCTGCTCCTCAATCTCCACGTCTCGGACACGTTCCTCTGTCACGATCGATTCCAAGGAGAGAGGTGAAGGAAGGATGAAAAAATTTGGATCTGAGTTTCTTTCTTTCTGTCATTCTTTTTTTTTTTTATAAGCGGGAGGACAGGGGTTACGTTAATATAATATGATAAGATCTTTAGGTTAGGAATTCTTTTTAGCACGTAGGTTTCAATAGAAGAAATCAAGTTGTTAAGGTAAAGATTATTAAAAATTTCATGAGATCTTTTAGGTGGAATTTGAAATTTAAATTTGACTTTGAATTTGCTTAAATAAATTAGATCACCTACCTAACCATAAGCCAATGAGGCGTTAAGGTTTAGATATTAGGATTTGTAAAAAGGAACATGAGTTCAAAACTTGGCATAAACGAAGTTAAGCACACAAATACATTTTTTTATTATTATTACTATATATATTTTAAAGTTTCTTTCTTTATTTTATTTTATTTTAGATATTGCATAACAAGAGTATTACAATCTACCCACCTAATAAGAAAATTTCATCCTCTAAATTTAAATTCAAGAGGAAGAAATGAGTTACCTAATCATCATGAAATAGGTGAGGATAGCAACGTCGCTTCTCCCAGAGATCGCCTACCCCCAAGACACCACAACAAGTGGAATTATCTGTTTCTTCAGTTCCTTAGTGGTTTGGTCCAGAATAGCCATAGGTCTTTCAGTATAGGATAAATCTGGCCTAAACTCCAGCTAAGTATGATCCAAAACATGATTATCATCTCGGACATACCTCCTCAACTGAGAAACATGCAAAGCATCATACACGCCATCCAAGGATGGGTGCAACACCAGTTTATAAGCACTTCTCCCAGTCGCTCCAAAACCTCAAAAGGTTCAATGAATTTGGGACTCAGCTTTCCCCTACTACCAAATCTGATTACTCCTCTCGTTAGAGATATCTTGAAGAATATCTTATCTCCAGCCTCGAACTCCAGCGACCTTCTGTTCAAATCTGCCTATTGTTTCTGTCTATCCTGAGCTGCCTTGAGACGCTCACGAATGACCTTAACTTTCTCCATTGTCTGAATTATAATCTCTGGTCCCAACAGTCACTTCAAAAGGCGCCATCTTAATACTAGCTTTATTAGCTGTTGTTATTTGCAAACTCTGCCAAATGCAAATGATCCTCCCAAGACCCCTTGAAATCTAGCATGCATGCCCTTAATATGTCTTTGAGAATCTAAATCGTCCACTCTGATTGTCCATCAGTCTACAGATGATATGCAGTGCTGAACTTCAAGCGAGTTCCCAAGCTTTTTTGGAGACTTCTCCAAAAGTGGGATAAAAATCTAGTGTCTCTGTCAGACACAATGTTAACTGGCACACAATAGAGTCTCACCACCTTCTGCATGTACTTCTCTGCTAACAAATCTGTAGACTGTCCCAGTCTGAATGGAATGAAATGTGCTGACTTCGTGAGACGATCTACTATAACTTATACTACATTATTCCCCTTTTGGCTGCGGGGTAAGGCAGTGACGAAGTCCATAGTGATCTGCTCCCATTTCCATTCTGGAATTGGCAGAGGTTGAAGAAGTTCGGCCGTCTTCTGATGTTTCGCCTTCACTTGCTGGCATACCAGGCACTTTGGCACATACCGAGCAATCTCCCTTTTCATCCCATGCGACAAGAACCATTGCTTCAGGTCTTGGTACATCTTTGGCCCCCGTGGATGTATGGAATAAGCCGAGCTATAGGTTTCAGTTAACACTTCTTGCCTAACCTCTCCCTTCGGTACACAAATTCTGTTACCAAAACGGACCATTCCATCCGCATGGATCTGCATGTCTGACCTCAACCCAGCTTCCACTTGTTCTCTGAATTCTTGCAACTTGAGATCTCCACTCTGAGCTTCCCTGATCTTCTCAAAAAGTATTGGTTGAATCTGCATAGCTATCAATTTGCTGGGAGCTATAGCCCTTCTAATCACCATCAGGTCTATCCGCCTCATCTCCTCGAATAACTCTTTCTGTTAAATGATTTGCATTGCCATAGATGCTTCTGGCTTTCTGATAAAGGCATCAGGTACTATATTGATCTTTTCAGGGTGATACTGTAGATCAATATTGTAATCGGCCATTAACTCTAGCCATCTCCTCTATCTCATGTTTAGCTCCTTCTGAGTGAAGATATACTTCAAGCTCTTGTGATCACTGTAGATCAGCACTTGGTCACCTAATAGATAATGCCTCCAGATCTTTAAGGCGAAAATAACTGCTGCCAACTCCAGATCTTGCATAGGGTAATTCTTCTCATGAGGCTTAAGTTGTCTGGACGCATATGCTATTATATGTCCATGCTGCATCAGCACACACTCCAATCCTCTCCCTGACGCATCACTATATATTACCATACCACATCTTCAAGATTGGTATTGTCATCAACCTCTTCTTCAAATCTTCAAAAGCACTGGCATACTACGCTGTCCATACGTACTTTTCTCCCTTCTAGGTAAGCTTGTTAAGAGGTGCTGCAATCCTTGAGAAGTCTTACAAGAACCTCCGGTAGTATTCAGCTAATCCGAGAAAACTCCTAATTTCAGTTGTCGATTTCGGTGTAGGCCAATCCTTCACTGCCTGAACTTTGCTGGGATCCACTGAGATGCCTACTCCTGAAACAACATGTCCCAAAATGTCACACTCTTAAGCCAGAACTCACACTTGCTTAGTTTGGCATAGAGCTTCTCCTGTCGAAGGGTCTGCAACACGGTTTTGAAGTGTTCAGCATGTTCCTCTTTGTCCTTAGAATAAACTAAATATCATCAATGAATATTACTACAAATTTATCTGAGAATGGAGGGAATACTCGGTTCATCAAGTCCATAAAAACTGCTGGGCATTGGTTACTCCAAAAGACATGACTATGAACTCGTAATGACCATAACGAGTCCTAAAAGCCGTCTTCAGAATGTCCTCCTCCTTCAACTTTAGTTGATGGTATCCAGACCGAAGATCTAACTTCGAGAACACCTTATCTCCAATTAACTGATCGAACAAGTCATCTATCCTAGACAAAGGATATCTACTCTTGATGGTGACTTTGTTCAATTCTCGATAATCAATGTTCATCCTCTTACTACCATCCTTCTTCTTCACCAACAACACCGGAGCCTCCCAAGGAGAAACACTGGGCCTGATGAAGCCTTTGTCCAAGTATTCCTGCAATTGCTTCTTTATTCTGCTAGTTTCATAGGTGCCATCCGATACGGTGCTTTAGAAATTGGGGCAGTACTTGGGATGACTTCGATAGCGAACTCCAAGTTTTGATCTGGCGGAAGTCCTGGTAGGTCCTCTGAAAATACATCTAAAATTCCTCCACTATCGGTATCAACTTCTCTTGAGTTTCTGCAGTAGCATAGTCCCCTTGCTGTTTCTCTCTGGATGCCTTCGATTTCCAACGAATTGGAACTCGGACTGATGTGGAATTCTGAATATCACGCTCTTATTCTGGTAATCAATCACCGCATGATACTTACTAAGCCATATCATATCCAGGATCACATCATATCCACCGGTGTCTATCATAAATATATCTGCCCGTAACTGTCTTCCACAAACCTCCACAGAACAAGATTTACATACCCTATTAGTGGTTATAACTCGTTCCCGGTACTAATATCCCATTAGGTGTCAATATCATTACAGGGTATAGAATGCATTATAACGAATCTAGTGGATATGTAGCAATGGGAAGCACCAGAATCAAATAGCGATATAATTGGAATTGAATGAACCAAAATGGTACCTGCTACGACTTCCTCTGATGCCTCAGCTTGCTCTGTAGTCAGGTTGAAAGCCTGGCCTCTTCCACATCCAGTCCCTGCCCTCCTCTAGGCATGCTCGTGTTGGCCCAGAGGCCTTCCACTCTAGTTTTGATGATGATTAACTCATGTAGTTATGTTTACTAATAATCTTTGTATGTTTAGTTTCAGATCTCTAATCAAGATATTAGTAGGTGATTAGCTTCAACAAAAATATTTGGAAGCTTTCACATGGCGATTCTAGAGCCCGAGCGTCAAGATCATATCTAGCACTCGTTGGAGTCAAGCTCGGTGGATCACGGTTTGGATCGAGTCGACTTGAAGACGGAGTTCGTCAAGAAGACCTCGGTACATAATTTAGTTTTGTGTTTAGATCCATTTGTAAAGATTAGATAGTGTGATATGCTCAAGTTCACAACACACATACGTTTCATGTTTTGGTTTTCAGTTTTGGTTTAACCGATCTTGGTTTTCATGAATAGATAGATCAAAACAAGTTTACATTGTTTTAAATGTATATTAGATATGTTCTATATACATGTATGCTTCATATCTTAGACAAACTTATTTTGATATGCCTATTCATGTGTTTGGAGTTTTGTGTTTTAACATAACATATTTTCGGATTTAATATCAAAAACATTGATATATATCTATTTCATGTATTTTGGATTATATCCATATACTACATGCCTAAATGTTGTTTAGTATCATGTTTTTGTATTTGGATGAGTTTTGGACAAAACGAATTTTCAATTCAAAATCCAAGTTTTGGAAAATACGGATTTTGGTTTTCGGCAAAATTTTCATAACACAAAAAGAGTTCAAAATGTTTGTAACTTGGTTTGATTTTTACTCAAACAAGTTTGTATATCAAAGATAATACAAGAACTTATTTTTGTGGATTTTTAGAGTTTTTATGGGATTTTATAGGTAAATAAAAACCAAGTTTTCAAGTCCTGAAATCCCTATTCTGGCTTCTGCCGGTCGACCAGACCGGTCAACCGAGGTAGGAGTCGGTCGACCGACGTGCACAGAATGTGCACGCCTGTTTGGCTAGAGGGCCGGTCGACAAGGACGGTCGACCGCCAGAGAGCTTCTGCTCTCTAGAAAGCCCCAGTCGACCGGGTCGGTCGATCGGCAGAGAGCTCTGCTCTCTGTTCCAGGCTGCGGTCGACCGAGCCGGTCGACCGAGGCTCCAACGGTCAGAAATTTGACTGTTGGCGGTTGACCGGGCCGGTCGACCGACAGCCGCCAGGGCTGAAAAACAGCCCCAACGGCTAGTTTTTCTTTGGGGTTATAAAAACCCCATTTGAGAGAGGTTTTCTCTAAGATTTTCTAGAGCAAAAATTTCACCTATTCTCTAGTGTTTTAAAAGCTTGTTTTCAAAAAAGTTTATTTGTTTTAAAGATCATTCTTTATTTTATTTTCAAGAGTTGGAAAAATCAAAGAAAAATATAGATTTGGGATATTTGCTTTGTTCTTCATTTCTATCAAATACTAAGTTGTTTTTTCAAGTATTTTTCCTTGTGATTTGTTTTCCAACATCTTGATTTTCCACACTTGAGCTATATCTTGCTATCCTATCTATAGGATCTTTATTTTGTGGGAAAAATTTGGTTTGTGGTCTTTTGATCACTAAGATTGTAACCCTCCTTATTTGTTGTATCCCTCTTGGGTAGAGGTTGATTGTGGAGTGGTGGTTGGCTCCCTCTAGTGAGAGGTGGAGATTGAGTTTGTATCCCTCTTAGTGAAGAGGTGGATTGTTGTTGTTTGCTAGGTGCCTACCCCTCTTGTGTGAGGTGGTGTTTGTGGTTCTTCTAGTGAGGTTGTATTGGTTGAGAGAGGAGTTGTGTACTCCCGGTTGTAATTGCCCCAAATCCTCGGTGGAGGTTCCCTGTGTGAGAGTCCTGTGTGGACAAGTTAGTGGATTGGAAATCCTTCTGGGTGAAGGCGGGGACGTAGAGCTGGGTGCTCGAACCTCGAAACACATCTTGTTGTTTGCGTTTGATCCGTTGACTCTTAACTCTCTCTCTTTACTTTGTGTTCCCTTTCATCATTCATATTGTTCATTCATATATTATATGCTTGGCTTGTTTGTGTGTGCCTCACTTGTGCTTAACCACGAGAGCTTCATATAGCGCCTAAACTCTTATTTAGAGGAATCAAGAGGAGTTAGTCCAGAGCCCTTCACCGGGAATTCGGCTACACTCGTTGGTTGCACTAAGTGTAGTTGCAATTAGTTTTTAATTTTCGCATTTAGTTCATTAGATTAGCGGTACACCTATTCACCCCCCCTCTAGGTGTACTTTCAATTGGTATCAGAGCCTACGCTCCTGATATTTGGTTTAACCACCTAGGAGTGTGATCTTGGTTTGCATTTACACATATATATTTGTTTACACACACTCATGGATTGCTTGTCACCTCCCATGTTTGATGTCACCAACATTGACATGTGAAAATTTAGGATGTCCATGTATTTAAAAACCTTAGGCTTGCATGTTTACCTTGCTATTACTACGAAATTCTTCTCTAATGATAGCAATCATATAGAGGCCAATGCACAAGCCCTTGAGGCACTTAGAAGCACGCTTAACAAAGAATATTTGTGCTTAGTTTCTAACTGTGATTTTACCTTTGCAGTGTGGAACACGTTGACCTCCTCCAAGCTTCAATCGCCCATCCAAACAGAGGATGAATCTAGTGGAGACGAATCCGAACAACGATGCTACATTGTCCAAGGGAATGACTCCCTTGAGGTACATTCGGATACTCAACTAGATAGTGTTAGCTCTTCATTTGATGATCTTAATAGTATGGATGCCGATGCATTAAATGAAGAGTTATCTATTGTTTGTGAGAACCACCTTGAAAAATATAAAGTTTTGAAAAAGAAAACTTGTAAATTAAATAAAGAAAAAGAGGATTTGTTTTCAAAACTTGAGTTGGTTTTGCAAGTGAAGGTTGAGATTTCTAATGAAAGGGATTCATTGAAGTCTAAGCTTGATCTTGCCCTAAATGAAAATAATATTTTGAAAAATAAAAGTGATTGTAATGATATTTTGAAGAGAAATGAAAACTTGTCTTCAAAAATTATTTTTTGTAAAAGAGAATGATTCCTTGAAAATAAAAATTACTTCTATTTCAAAGGAATTGGAAATTGTTTTAAAGAAAAATATTGGTTTGAAAAATGATATGGATGCACATGTTTGCCATGCTAGTGTAGCTTCACATTCTAGCACACATATTGCATGATCCACTTCTTCTAACATTGAAAATGATATATCTATGCTTAAGAAGAATATGGATTGTTTGGGCTCCACTTTGAGCCATTGTGCCATGAACCATACACGTTTGGAATCCGTGTTTCGTAAGAAACAAATTCCATCTATGCATGCACACAAACCACGGCATACACATGCTCCTCACGTTCACACCCATCACACTATGTATGCTCATGTGTACACTTGTACACATTGTGGACGTAAGGGCCACCTTGCTAAATTTTGCTATGATAAGATACATGATGTAAATTTAGCAACTAAATTTGTTTGAGTTAGGAAAGGAACTAACCCCCATGGATCCAAAAGAGTGTGGGTACCAAAGACCACCCCTATTGTATTTGATGTAGGTGTGGGCTCTCTCATGACGTGAGAGTGATGGTGCCTTGAGGTGGATGCGTTCCGAGCTTAAAGAGAACAATTTGGATGCATCACTTTCAAGGGGAGTTTGGTGGGAGGACCACCTTGTTTTGGAGTCATGGAGAATTACCTTCTAGGTTTTGGTAACGGTCTCTTACTCCTCATTTATTATTTACATGCTTCCATACTATTCATTTTTAGCATGTTTTGATGTTTATTGATTAGTATGTTATATGCTATGATATTTAGATTAGTGATATACATGTTTAGTTATTTGAGACACCCATGTTTAATATGGATTTATATCTTTGTGTTCTCACTTTATTTTAACTAATATGTATATACTAGATCTATGCATGTGCATATACATAATGATCATATTAGTTTTGTATTGATTTCTATGCTTCATGTTTTGATTACATGTGTAGATGTTAGTTTTCATTAAAACTAGGATATATACTTGTACAACTAGTGAGCCACAAATAGACTATTATATGTTTGTGCTTGAACGCTCATTTGTACTCATTAGATGTACTAGTATAGTCTAGTTTTAATGATTCATACATTTGACTTGTATTCCCATTTTATATGTTTTTCATGTTTATATGTTTAACTTCATGTATATGTCCATTTTGCCTAAACTATTAGATATACATATACATCCTTGAGCCACTTGCCTCATGCATATACTTTTGTGGACTCTTTATGTTTGGATATGTATGTATACTTTAGTTTGAACATGACATACATATATCTTGAAGGATTCTAGTTTTGATGATTTTCATGTTTTAAGGAATTTCATAATTGAGCTTAATTGACTTGTTTCATGAGTATGTTTTTCACATAACTTATACACTTCTTTACTTGATGGTTTCTCATGATATTGTTTTCATGAGTATGATTTGTGCTATATAGATTTTGAGTGTTTAGTGATCGTGTGATTTACATATTTTTCCTGAAATATAATTTTATTTTATTCATTGCTTGAAGGATTTCGTACTAGTTTACAAATTTTTCATATAACTAGTTCGTATTCTTCAATATGGTAGAGATTTTCAAACATACTATATTTTCAAACCTATTTTTGAAAACCCTACCCATTAAAGGCGGTTGGCTGGGCGACCATGCCTTTAATGCTCTTTATTGAAAATCATTTTTAACATGTGCATGAAATGGGTAGTAGGTAATATGAGTTATACACTTGATTTTAATTATTGTTTCAATTGGTATCATTGGATCTTTTCAATTGGTATCAATATTGACATTCTTTTTGTATACTCATATTTGTTTTTATATATGTATGCTCACTCTTCAAATAGTATCAATTTCGATTGGTATCTAATTTTTCATACATGTATATGCTTTATTTGTGCTTATTATATCTCTATATCTTCGAGCACAAATTTTGATTATGCTAAGCTTTGATTTTTAATGACTATTATATTTCAATTGATTAGTTTTCAAATGGTATCCTAATACAAGCTTAAGCATCATTTTATTTGATATTTCA
Organism: Agave tequilana; assembly: GCA_038442645.1. NCBI lineage: Eukaryota > Viridiplantae > Streptophyta > Magnoliopsida > Asparagales > Asparagaceae > Agave > Agave tequilana. The sequence continues at coordinate 57,096 of JAVJIF010010827.1, forward strand.
TAAAGGGGGAGAAAATTCGTAGTTTTATCTTTCAATTGGTATTTGGTTTACCTTTGATTTTCACTCCCATACTTTATGATGAAAAATGATTGAAAAATTAATATTGTTTTGGTATCATATGTTCTAAATGAAAAATACTTACAATTGGTATCAAGATGTTTATTTGTTTACTTTCAATTGGTATCAAGAAAGAATTGGTAATCAAAATTATCTTTATATCTTTCAATTTTGGTATCAAATTTTTGATTGGTTCCTTTAAGATTTGTTTTCAATGCCTCATTTACTTTAAATTGTCATTTCTTAAAAAATTTTATGTGTTCACTTTCAATTGGTATCTTGATGCACTACATTGATATATTTTTTAAATTGGTATCATGTTTGTTTTTATTTCACCCCTTATTGATATTATTTTTGTTTAAGACAAAAAGGGGAAGAATATGTTTTTTTTCTTTGACCCCTTTGTTGATGATTAACAAAAAGGGGGAGAAGTATTTTAGTTTATATGCATGTTTTTATGTTATGCATGTTTTATATTGGTATCAAGTATTGGTATCAAGAGTGTTTGTTTTTATGTTTTGTTGATATTGGTATCAAGAGTGATGATTACTAGTATCCAGAAACATAGTTTGTTTTTTTTATTGAAACATAGTTTATTTTTTTATTGGTAACAAGAGCATTATTTTTTATTGGTAACAAGAGCATTATTTATTTGTTTTTTATTGGTATCAAGAGCATTATTCAAGAACATGATTATGAAAAGAAGAAATAATTTATTTTGGTATTAAGAGCTTGTTTTATGCATGTTGATGCATTTCATGTTTGGTATCAAGAGCATGTTTTTGTATTTGGTATCAAAAGCTTGTTTTATGCATATTTATGCATTGTCATGTTAATATTCATTGCATATATTTATTGTTTATTGCTATGCATGAGTTAAGGGGGAGCTTCTTTGAAGCTTAACTTTAATCCATGCATATATAACTCCATGAGTTTTGTCATCATCAAAAAGGGGGAGATTGTTGGCCCAGAGGCCTTCCACTCTAGTTTTGATGATGATTAACTCATGTAGTTATGTTTACTAATAATCTTGTGATGTTTAGTTTCAGATCTCTAATCAAGATATTAGTAGGTGATTAGCTTCAATAAAAATGTTTTGGAAGCTTTCACATGGTGATTCTAGAGCCCGAGCGTCAAGATCATATCTAGCACTCGTTGGAGTCAAGCTCGGTGGATCACGGTTTGGATCGAGTCGACTTGAAGACGGAGTTCGTCAAGAAGACCTCGGTACATAGTTTAGTTTTGTGTTTAGATCCATTTGTAAAGATTAGATAGAGTGATATGCTCAAGTTCACAACGCACACACGTTTCATGTTTTGGTTTTCGGTTTTGGTTTAACCGATCTTGGTTTTCATGAATAGATAAATCAAAACAAGTTTACATTGTTTTAAATGTATATTAGATATGTTCTATATACATGTATGCTTCATATCTTAGACAAACTTATTTTGATATGCCTATTCATGTGTTTGGAGTTTTGTGTTTTAACAAAACATATTTTCGGATTTATTATCAAAAACATTGATATATATCTATTTCAGTATATTGGATTATATCCATATACTACATTCCTAAATGTTGTTTTAATATCATGTTTTTGTATTTGGATGAGTTTTGGACAAAACGAATTTTCAATTCAAAAATCCAAGTTCTGGAAAATACGGATTTTGGTTTTCGGCAAAATTTCCATAACACAAAAAGAGTTCAAAATGTTTGTAACTTGGTTTGATTTTTACTCAAACAAGTTTGTATATCAAAGATAATACAAGAACTTATTTTTGTGGATTTTTAGAGTTTTTATGGGATTTTATAGGTAAATAAAACCAAGTTTTCAAGTCCTGAAATCACTGTTCTGGCTTCTGCCGGTCGACCGGACCGGTCGACCGAGCTAGGAGTCGGTAGTCGGTCGACCGACGTGCACAGAATGTGCACGCCTATTTGGCTAGAGGGCCGGTCGACCGGGACGGTCGACCGCCAGAGAGCTTCTGCTCTCTGGAAAGCCCTGGTCGACCGGGTCGGTCGACCGGCAGAGAGCTCTGCTCTCTGTTCCAGGCTGCGGTCGACCGAGCCGGTCGAGCGAGGCTCCAACGGTCAGAAATTTGACCGTTGGCGGTCGACCGGGCTGGTCGACCGACAGCTGCCAGGGCTGAAAAACAGCCCTAACGGCTAGTTTTTCTTTGGGGCTATAAAAACCCCATTTGAGAGAGGTTTTCTCTGAGATTTTCTAGAGCAAAAATTTCACCTATTCTCTAGTGTTTTAAAAGCTTGTTTTCAAAAGAGTTTATTGGTTTTAAAGATCATTCTTTATTTGGTTTTCAAGAGTTGGAAAAATCAAAGAAAAATATAGATTTGGGATATTTGCTTTGTTCTTCATTTCTATAAAATACTAAGTTGTTTTCCCAAGTATTTTTCCTTGGGATTTGTTTTCCAACATCTTGATTTTTCACACTTGAGCTATATCTTGCTATCCTATCTATAGGATCTTTATTTTGTGAGAAAATTTGGTTTGTGGTCTTTTGATCACTAAGATTATAACCCTCCTTATTTGTTGTATCCCTCTTGGGTAGAGGTTGATTGTGGAGTGGTGGTTGGCTCCCTCTAGTGAGAGGTGTAGATTGAGTTTGTATCCCTCTTAGTGAAGAGGTGGATTGTGGTTGTTTGGCTAGGTGCCTACCCCTCTTGTGTGAGGTGGTGTTTGTGTTGCCTCTAGTGAGAGGTTATATTGGTTGAGAGAGGAGTTGTGTACTCCCAGTTGTAATTGCCCCAAATCTTCGGTGGAGGTTCCCTGTGTGGGAGTCCTGTGTGGACAAGTTAGTGGATTAGAAATCCTTCTAGGTGAAGGCGGGGACGTAGAGCTGGGTGCTCGAACCTCGAAACACATCTTGTTGTTTGCGTTTGATCCATTGACTCTTAACTCTCTCTTTACTTTTGTGCCCTTGCATCATTCATATTGTTCATTCATATATTATATGCTTGGCTTGTTTGTGTGTGCCTCACTTGTGCTTAACCACGAGAGCTTCATATAGCGCCTAAACTCTTATTCAGAGGAATCAAGAGGAGTTAGTCCAGAGCCCTTCACCGGGAATTCGGCTACACTCGTTGGTTGCACTAAGTGTAGTTGCAATTAGTTTTTAATTTCCGCATTTACTTCATTAGATTAGCGGTACACCTATTCACCCCCCTCTAGGTGTACTTTTAGCTCGAACACCTGTCACTGTGAAGGAAGTGAAGCTTCTCTACCATGGGCACTAGGTTCCTTCTAGCTGCTTCTGATGTTGGAGGGGCAGGCATGATGTTTCTCTGCTCCTTAGACGGGCAATTCGCTAGTTGGTGACCTCTAGATCCACCAGCTAGGATTGGTCGTTCGCCCACCTGCAATTTTCCCGTGAATGTCCCAGCCTCTAATAGAATCCACAGACGATCGAGGACGGGGAAGGAGAGAAAGAATGCCTGCTCGGTGGTGCAGGGTTGGCCCTGGCAGGAGGTCCCCTGACAACCTGGTCAAAAGGTCGCTTTAGTGGTCTTGTCTGTAATCTGCTCATGTTCTCCTTTTTCATCACCTGCTCCAGACCACGAGCATCACTGAGAACCTGAGAGTAAGTCCTCATTGTTGTGTGACCAAAATTTCTGAATGTCCAGTCTCAGTCCCTGATGGAATCGATTAGCCTGGTCTTCATCTTCTGCTATCATGTATGGAGTGAACTAGCTCAGCCTCAAGAACTCTGCAGCGTATTCATCCACTGTCTGACTCCCTTATCGTAAGTTGATGAATTGCTGCTCCATCTCCCACCTAGAAGTTTTGGGGAAGAACCGTTCATAGAAGCTCTCATAGAACCTTTCCTATGTGATAGGCCTCTCTAATCGTTCCTCTTCAGCGAGCCACCATATTCGAGCCACATCAGCCAGTTGAACCTTGACTACTTCCACTTAATCTTCCGCCAGAACACGATCTGCATTCAGGAGATTGGTCATATCAACCAACCATTGCTCTGCTTCCAACGACTTTTCTGTACCAGCAAAAGTGGCTGGCTGCAACGTTCTGAAGTCTGAAATGTTCCTGGGTTTTGGTCCCCGATGAGCCACAAACCTCTCCATGGCCCCGTGGCTGTCTGCTGTGCTGCTGATCGGGGGAAAATCGTGCACGAAAAGTGTATGTTTTGAAATCAGAGTTAAAAGTGCGTGATTTGGCTTCCTCGATTCTTCCGTTATAGCATAGAGGCTAAACAGGTCGAATCCACAGGGACAGGAAGCGATAGAAGCTTTACCGGATTGTTCACGTGTGTGTTAAAGTTTCTTCAATATTTTAAAGAATCAAAAGAAAAGAAAACAAAATGAAAAGAGAAGTACGGTGAAACACAAAGAAGTAGGAAACATAGAAAAGAATATATTTGTGATTTTAGATAGTATTTCTAAAACAAAGTGAAAAAGAAAGAAAACTCATGGCTACTAACTACTAATGGCTCCACTAACCATGCTAACCTCTTAGTGATAGTTGCCTCACATGTATCCTTGGCCATCACTAGTCTTTGGTTCAAGAGCGTTTCAAAGCATGACCTATACGATAACTTTCACATCCAAACTCACAAAACAAGTGCAAGCTACATTTAAACCATCAAAACTAAACAAGAGTAGGCATGGAGTAAAGTAATGTTAGGTTGTTAGAGAGTTAGGATGTTAGAGTGTTAGAATCCATCATCATGATCCATCAATGGCTCTTGCAAGAACAAGACAAAGTAGAGGCTATTAGATTCATGTGGATTATCAAGTAAGAAAGCAAGTTAGTGGTTAGCAGTCAGTTGCCATGAGAGAAAATTAGCTAAACATGTAAAAGGAGTTAGAGAAGAAAATAAAGAGAGGTAAGAGAGAACCTTTCATAGCTTGTCACCTATTACAAGCACTATTACGTTCCAACCATGTACCACTCTCTCTCTCTCTCTCTCTCTCTCTCTCTCTCTCCTATTACAAGATCTAATAGAAATGAAAATACAAAGAGGAAGAAGAAGTAGAACTAAACTAAACTACCCTAAACTAAAGTATGGAAAGAAACTACCCTACTCTCTGGATATCTCCCTGAAGAACCCCCAAGGGGGTTATTTAGGCACCAGGGGAAAGGGGGCCAGGGGATAAACCCTGGCCCAAAGTGCTGGCGCGGCGCGCGCAGCGCTGCCTGCTGCGCGCTTTCGCGTCAGTCCCCTGTCGGCTGCATGTCCTGGTTTCTGGTTTGGGTCCCTGGTTTTGACAAAATCACCCTCCTAGGTCCATGGCTATCTTTATAGGCCTTTAATCACCATTAAATGGTGATTTTGGGTCTTCTTCTTCATTTCATGCCATGGACCTAGAAACATACAAGAGAGGTATTATTAACAGAATTTAATATTAAATAAATGTGAAGATGTGGTTGAAATATGCAGTTTTAGAGACTAATCACACTCCCACACTTATCTTTTGCTTGTCCCGAGCAAAACAAAAAACTAACTAAGAGGATTATTATATTACTTTCGCAGGTGACGTGATTGCACTGAGCATGTATAACAAGCCATTAAACCTCTAGGTTTCCCCTAGAGGAGGAGTTTTGTCTCCTGAGGGTTTTCAGCGGATTACACCCACAAAATCCATAATAAAAGAAATCAAATGTCAGTATTTTTGAAAACGCATTTTAAATAGAAAAAAGTATTGAAGTATTTTTACGAAAATATAAGTGATCCAAGGTCATAGGTTAACCAGAAGTTATTCTTCCTTAAACTAAGTCGAAATGCAAAAATCTTGTTATAAATTAAATGTAAGAATTTAAAATTGAATTGATTCTTTGATCTTTCATAAAACTCTTAAAAAATATGCACTTTGTGAACAGTGAAGATGTTTGGGATATCGACTCTAACTTTCTTGCCACTTATTTATATCATTATTTTTTCCTCCCTTAGTTTTCTTAGGTTTTCTAGCTTACCGGATAGTAAACCTTTAGCCGGTGACTCCCAAACCAGATAGCTTTAGGGCACAAGATGAGAAAACATCCCTCAGACTTAAGGACTCGAGTAAACAAGACCACAAAACTAAAGGAGATTATTTTTTCTTTGTCCACCGTTTTAGGAATAATCATGCTTCCTGAGGTATAATTACCCAACTTCAATAAGTGGTTTTATTATCATTTTTTAATATATTTTTATAGCATTTTTTTATGGCATATTCAGTCTTTATTTCAATCCCAAAAATTGTGTAAGTGTGAAGTGCATAAATCTAAGGCAAAAATTCAAGATAAAATTATCTTTTCAATCTTACTTTCTTTTCCTGAAATTTAAACAAGATCTATTATTTTGACTTGGTTTAAAAATTCATAATTTTAGGTCTTCCTAATTCCTAAGATAATCTTAATTTTCTTAAAAATAAATCAAAACTATTTCTCTTAATTCAAAAAGTTTTGTTAAAAGAAAAGAAAAGAATTCTTTATACAAAGAGAATTTTAAAAATATCCTAAAAAGAAGTGTAAAAGAAAGAAAATTTAAAACAATCTACATTAGTAAACCCTCCCCCACATTTATCTCATGCATTGTCCTCAATGCATCATGAATGTGTATATACATGAAACAAATAGAAAGGGAAGGAAAATTACCTTATGGTTGTGGCTCCGGTGGTGGTCTAATTGGTCCACAAAATGTGGCCTAATTCAAAAATTGTGGATCTTGCAGGAACCCACCAGTGACCTCTCTAATACGATCCAGTAAAATGTTGGAGAACTGTATGATCTTATTGAAAAAATACCCCCACCCAAATTCTAATTTTCAAAATAATTACTGAGTCATTTTCTTCAACATTCTTGTCCAACAATGAAGTGTGAGTTTGAGAGATGATTGATTTGGACTCAAATAAAATAGGAACAAAACTGATACCGACTCAGGAATTTGACTCATATCAAGTCGAGATTCAAAGGTGAGAGTCAGAATTGGTTCAAAAATGGGATCCAAACCAAAAAATTGATGTTCACACACTTTCCCCATCAATGAAGTGTAATCATAAGACATTAGTGATTCAATTTCACAGTTTACTGGTACATGATTCAATGTTCACTCTGAAATAGAGAAAAAAATCTGGTAAAGATATCGGAGTCATTATTGAATCAAAAAGTGAAATGGAATTACCAACTTAAGGTTCAGGATTACTTTCAAGCTCAAGTTCAATTTCGAGAAAGGATAACTTGCCAAAATGTTAAGGTGGTTCTCAAAATTTTGGGTAACTTCAAATGGATGTAATGAAATTGAATCTTGATTTTCATCCACAGAAGGAATGTGAATGGGTGAAATGGTCAATTCAAGTTCAGAAATTATGGGAATCAAAATTGGCTCAAGAACGTTACTTAGTTTAGGTAACACTATAGGAGTCGATATTGATTCAAGGATTGGATTCGAATCACTAAATTGAAGCTCAGGCTCACATTCATCTTCAAGTTCAATTTCAGAAAATGGATAACTTACCAAACTATCAAGAGGTTGATGTTGGTCAAGTTCAGGTTGGTAAAATGAAATTGAAGCTGGATTTCCAAAATGACATGATTTGTGAGTCGAATGAACATTTGGCGGACATGGGAAGTCAATCGTATTTTGCATTATGCGCTCGGTCTCTTGCACGAATTCCATAGTTTTTTCCCACAATGATTTTCCTTTGAGTCGTTCTGGAAAAGAACTACATGAATTCTGGAAATTTTGTGGACATGATGAGGCTGTAGGTCACCTAGAGGGGGGTGAATAAGTGACTAGCTAATCTAACGATGAATAATACGGAATTAAAAACTATTTAAGCAAACTAAAAAACTATTAAGCTAAACACACCAAGTATAAATCAAGAGTGTAGCTGAATTCCCGGTGAAGGGCTCTGAACTATCTTCTCAAGATTCCTCTAGATAAGGTTGAGGTGCCGCTATGGCTCTCTTGGTTGAATAAAAGTGTGAGCAAACAATCCCAAGCATATATCAATTGAGCACAAATATATCAAACATATAAAGAGATAAACAATATAAGCATTGATTAGTCTCTAATTTTGCATAATTTGTATCACATCTTCACATTAATTTAATAATAAATTCTGCTAATAATACCTTGCTTTCTTGATTCTAGGTCCATGGTGTGCAATGAAGAAGAAGACCCTAAATCACCATTTAATTGGTGATTAAAGGCCTATTAAGATAGCCATTGACCTAGGTGGCTGATTTCGTCAAAACCAGGGACTGCAAAACCAAAACCGGCTCAGGAACTGACAGGGGACAGACAAGACTGCGCGCGGCTCGAAGCGCCGCGCGCGGCGACCACTTGATGGCCGCGAAAACGCGGCTTTGGCCGCGTTTCCGCGGCCATACGCCCGCGCAGCGGCGCCGCTTCGGGCCAGGGTTTGTCCCCTGGCCCCCCCTCTTCCCTGGTGGCTATAAATACCCCCCTGGGGTTTCAGAAAGGAGATATGCAGAGTTTTAGGGTAGTTTTCATTTTCATGTTGTAGTTTAGTTTAGGTTAGGTTAGTTCTTCTTCTTCCCCATTGTATTTTCCATTTTATTTTAGATCTTGTATTAGGAGAAAGAGTGATACATGAGTGGAATGCAAGAGTACTTGTAATAGAAGGTGACAAGCTATGAAAGGTGCTCTCTTTACCTCTCTTTGTTTTCTATCTAACTTCTTTTACATGTTTTGCTAGTCTTTTCTCTCATGGCAACTAACTACTAACCACCAACTTGCTAACTTCTTTTATGATAATCCGCATGAATCTAATAGCCTCGTTTTGGCCTTGCTCTTGCAAGAGCCATTGATGGCTCATGATGATGGATTTAACTCTAACTTCCTAAAACTAACAAGCTAACATTACTTTACTCCATGCTTACTTTTAGTTTTGATGGTTTAAGTGTAGCTTGAACTTGTTTTGTTGAGTTGGGTTGTGATGAGTTACATATGGGTCATGCTTTGAATTGCTCTTGAATCAAGGACTAGTGATGGCCAATGATATATGTGAGGCAACTATCACTAAGAGGTTAGCATGTTGGTGGAGTCATTAGTAGTTAGTAGCCGTGAGTTTTCTTCTTTTTCACTGTTTTTAGACATACAAACAAAGCCACAAACTATTCTTTTCTATGTTTCCCACTTCTTCGTATTTCACCGTGCTTCTCTTTTCATTCTTTCTTTTCTTTTCTTCTCATTCTTTAAAACTTTGAAGAACTTTTAACATACACGTGAATCAATCGGTAAAGCTTCTATCGCCTCCCGTCCTTGTGGATTCGACTCGTTTTAGCCTCTATGCTATAACGGAAGTATCGAGGAAGCCAAAGCATACACACTTTAAATCTTCACTTCAAAACATACACTTTTTGTGCGCGGTTCTACCCCGATCAAGCATGCAAGATATATAAACACAAATGAGAGAGGGAGAGAGAGAAATCACAAACATGGGAGAATTGTTTCGAGGTTCGAGCACCCTTGCTCTACGTCCCCGCTTTTAACACTTGAAGGATTTCCGCTAGAATTGATCCCGCAAGATCACCCGGTGCCGCAACACCTACAACGAGTTCACACTAGAACTTTTGGACTCACAAGTCCCTCTCTTGTTCCCGCAAGAACAACACAACACGAACTCACTAGTTCGCTGAGGCCGCACCTCCACAACACTCTCCAATATAAGGTAGAACACTTGATGATCTCTTCTCTTTGATCACCAACAACACTCTCACAATCAAAGCTCCTATAAGATAGATAAGACTATGAAAAGCTCAAGCTAGTGTGAGAAAAATTTGGATAGATTTGGAGGTGAAAAACTCAAAGAAAAGCTTTTGAAAAACTCAAGAGAATCACTCTTGATAAACACTCTTTTGATATGGAAGTTTAGCCTAAAAACTTGTTGAAAAACTTCTGTGGAAGATGGGAAAACTAGCTCCAAACACTTCTCAAAATCTTGTAAAAAAACTCACCCAAAGACCCCATATTTATAGGCCAAGAAAACTAGCCGTTATGGTTCAAAAACTGGCCAGAATGGCCTGTCTGTCGACCGGGCGGTCGACCGACCAATGGTCAAATTTCTGACCGTTGGACATGGGCGGTCGACCGATCAGTGTGCAATAGGTCAACTTGGAGCATAGTTTTGAGGTCTAAAACGTTCGAATTTGAAAATAAGTATATGGGATGATGTTGTAGATCTTGAAGTCTTCGTTCTAATTCAAGTCAAGTCAAATCAATATCATTTTAGAATAGAAAGTTATCAATAAAAGACTGAAAGATATTGAATCAGAAACTGTAAACTGTTTTTAGAACAAGAACAGCGTCAACCCAATATTTGACATTCTTAACATTTAAATAAGAAAATGATTATAGAATATGAATGTAACCCTGAAAGTTATCTTTAAAATTCAATTTAATTATGTTAATTGAATATAAGAATTAAAAGATATGACTAGAAAACTATAGAGGTGTCGAGCAAATCAACAGAACGGTCGGCCGCCCGGTCGACCGAGAAAACCCGAGAGCTTTGTAAACTCAGTCGGTCGATCGGTCGGTCGGCCGATACTACTGCGGTCAACCAGTTGTCGACCGAGCTTAAATCACATGGGCTTGTGAACGTCTTGTGCACGTCGGTCGACCTCTCGGTCGACCAGCTCAGCCTTCGGTCGACCGGTTGGTCGACCGCAAGCAGCCCAAAAATATTTTTAACAACTTTTTAAAATACATCTTAAATTTCATAAAATATCCATAAAATCCGCTAAAATAAGTTCATTAAAATACTTTGAAGTACAAATATGTGTGATCAAAAATCAACACATATTACAAACATGTGAATTATTTTGAGGCATAGAATTTAAAGCTTAAAACAAAAACTGTATTTTTTGAAAGCCAAACTTTTGTGTATGTGTGTATAAGCTTGAGCATTCCATAACTAATCTATCATTTACATTTTCTCTAAAATAAAATCTTAACACTTACAAACATGACACAAGTCTTCACGAAAATCTTCTCATGAAAATCTTCTTCTCCTTCTTGACTTGGTGCAAACCTTGATCCAATGAGCTAGACTCCTCTTGAGTACTTGATGCAATCTTGATGCGCGAGCTCTTGAATTAACACGTACTAGCTCCAAAACTTGACTTCGAATCCTTTGTTGAAGCTAAAGACCTACTAAGATCTTGATCAAATATCTGAGACTAAATAAACACAAGATCATTAGTATTATAATTACATGAGTTAATCATTATCAAAACTAGAGCGATGGACCTTGGGCAATAAAGGCTACCATTTTTCAAATTATTTTTGGGCCTCTATCACTTCTTCCAAACTCCTTTCCAATGATGATATTTCTTCAATTGGAGGTTCAAGAAAAGAAGTATATGAATCAATATCAGGGAATGAATATTATGAAAATTGTGGACAAGATGGTTGAAATTTTGACTCGGGGTAGGTGAAACCCCATTGACTCTGTGAAGAGTTGAAATTGTTTTAAAAATTAGTCATAGGATTGGGGATATGAGTCATATTGAGTCGGATAATCCCAACTCGACATATATGGCTGGTTCATGTTGTACAAAGCCGGGTTGGAGTTATTCGAGTCAAATGAGGTCGGGGTGAAATATGGATTCATATTAGGATTGAAAAAATTATTGTTGTTGAAATCCATATCACAATTTACAACAAAGAAAAACAAACAAACAAACAAACAAAGAAAAAGAAAAAGAAAAAAAAAAGAAAAAGAAAACAAGCCTATGCTAGGGTTGACTTAGACTTAGACGACTCCTAACTGGTTAGACTGTCCACAGGGGGTACATTGTCAAAATCTGAACACGAGTTAATCGGTCAGGTAGGGGCAAGATCAGTGGGAGGTATCCGTGCCGGAGCAACGGGCCTAATTATGCTAAACTACTGTTCTTTAAGGTTTCTCCTCTCAATCTCCAACCTTGGACACCGATTTGACAAGAGTCAAATTCTAACAATTTCCCCCTTGGGTCAATCTCCTAAATGAATCCTAGTGTCCCTAGGGGCCAATGTCTAGAAAGTTTTATTTAGGCTTAGGTTGTGTTAGTGGGGAGGTGTTTTTTGGGCTAAGGGGGGAATGACTTCCCTACCTTATGTTTTATTGGGTTTTACCCTTAAGTTCAATTCGTACAAGTGTGCAATATAGATAAGAATGAACACACAAAGAGAGTAAATCACCCACGTGTTTGTCCTAACTATATGTTATGCAATATGTACACCTCCGTTAAGATCACAACAACACAAGAATAAAATATAGTATATTGGAATTGAAATTGACACGTGCCTAGGTACAAATGTCTAAACAGTTTTAAAACATCCAATTTCCGTAATTTAGTTCTTAAAATTATTACAGTGTACATGTAATATAAATAAAAACTAGGAACAGAATATAAGAATATACAAGAATTTATCCAACCACACAAAAGTAAGTGTGGACTTCTGCAATGCTAAAACTTTAACCTGCATACCAAAAACAAAGAAGAAAAGTTAACAAAAACGTGAAATCAAACCGTTTCCATTCCCGACAACGGTGCCAAAATTTGATTGGGGGAAAACCCTACATGAAAAGTGTATGGTTGAAAATCAAGAGTTAAAAGTGCGTGCTTTGGCTTTCTCGATACTTCCGTTATAGCATAGACCGGGTCGAATTCACAGGGACGGGAAGCGATAGAAGCTTTACCGGATTATTCACGTGTGTGTTAAAGTTTCTTTAATGTTTTAAAGAATCAAAAGAAAAGAAAATAAAAAATGAAAAGAGAAGCACGGTAAAACACAAAGAACTGGAAAACATAGAAAAGAATATATTTGTAGTTTTTGATAGTATTTCTAAAACAAAGTGAAAAAGAAGAAAATTCATGGCTACTAACTACTAATGGCTCTACTAACCATGCTAACCTCTTAGTGATAGTTACCTCACATGTATCCTTGGCCATCACTAGTCCTTGATTCAAGAGCGTTTCAAAGCATGACCCATACGATAACTTTCACATCCAAACTCAACAAAACAAGTGCAAGTTACACTTAAACCATCAAAACTAAACAAGAGTAAGCATGGAGCAAAGTAATGTTTGCTTGTTAGAGAGTTAGGATGTTGAGTGTTAGAATCCATCATCATGAGCCATCAATAGCTCTTGCAAGAACATGACCAAGTAGAGGCTATTAGATTCATGTGGATTATCAAGTAAGAAGTTAGCAAGTTATTGGTTAGTAGTTAGTTGCCATGAGAGAATATTAGCTAAATATGTAAAAGGAGTTAGAGAAGGAAATAAAGAGAGGTAAAGAGAGAACCTTTCATAATTTGTCACCTTCTATTACAAGCACTCTTACTTTCCAAACATGTACCACTCTCTCTCCTACCATGTACCACTCTCTCTCCTATTACAAGATCTAAAAGAAATGGAAAATACAAAGAGGAGGAAGAAGAAGAACTAAACTAAACTACCCTAAACTAAAACATGGAAAGAAACTACCCTACTCTCTGGATATCTCCCTGAAGAACCCCTAAGGGGGTATTTAGGTACCAGGGGAAAGGGGGCCAGGGGGACAAACCCTGGCCCAAGGCGCTGGCGTGGCGCGCGCAGCGCCGCCTGCTGCGCGCTGTCGCGTCGGTCCCCTGTCGGCTGCATGGCCTGGTTTCTTATTTTGGGCCCCTAGTTTTGACAGAATCACCCTCCTAGGTCAACGGCTATCTTTATAGGCCTTTCATCACTAATTAAATGGTGATTTTGAGTCTTCTTCATCATTTCATGACATGGACCTAGAAACATACAAGAGAGATATTATAACAGAATTTAATATTAAATAAATGTGAAGATGTGGTATGAAATATGCAGTTTTAGAGACTAATCAGCTGCCATCAACCCATCTCAAAGAAGTGTCATTTACTGCTGCTGCGATTCAATCATGCCACAAAGTACACCTATCAGATCATTGGCATCCTCACGAGCAGCGATGCGGGCGGAGGGAGGTCGTTGAGCCATTACTTTGAAAATAAAATAAAATAATGATTTAAAAATATGGTAGACATACTTGTACTTGTAGCTGGATTATCAAATCTTGTACTGTCGGTAAGAGCCTGACTATTTGGATAATTATACACTCAAAAACCTGGCTCTGATACCAAAGAAACCCTGTAATGCCCCGCAACCATAGTACTCATAAAAAGAGGTATGTGATGAGAGCCGGTGACGTATTTTCAAAACAAATACGTTAAGCCTCAGTACATTAATTCAAATAACAAGGTTTATCATTATTCTAGCTAGAAGAAACCAAACACTTAATGTCACCAAAGGTTCCACTTATTACAACATAATAAAATAGGAAAAAGAACCATAAAGTCTTTCACATAATGAGAATAAAAAAATTCACCTACTGAAGATCAACAATGTGCTCGAAGTACTCCTAGTCCTGTGGAGTCCCTGGATCAGAACCTGAGCAAATGTACTCAGGGTCGTCAATAGCGACCTAAGTGAGTGATAAAAAAGTGATGGAAGAATCATGCAAAATATAACAATACATGCATAGTAAGGTATGGTTAACAGACTAATATCCATCATATAAGAATCAAAATAAAGTACAGTGACATACACTATACAACCATTTAAAAACAATTTCTATCATGTATAGAGTCATGTTATTAATATATCTGTGTACGTCTATTCTTATTGTCTTGTCATTTAAAATCGATAGTTGGAGATGGAAATCTGTGTTTTAGGTGGGTTCTGTGCATACCCGGAACCACGGCCCAGATGCCTGGCGCTGAACCAGGCCCTACCGCTAGGTGTCAGTAACAGTAAAGAGTACACACAGTATCATTGCGGACAGTAAAGTAATATAACAATAACAGATGGGATATCAGTCAACCCCCGGAACCTTGCAGTATTTCAGCTGCGCAACCTGTATCCTAGGTCCACTCAAAATACCGATACCGTCTCCTCTATCAATTTCCCACCCGGTGTAAGTTATCCAATAATCATGTCACATGAATCACTGGGCATGAACAATAACAGTAGTGATGACAGTGTAACAGTAGAACTGTATAAATTTTCCAGTAACTTTTATAACATAATCCATCTCAGTATCATTATGATCCAGTACAATAGTATCTTGTGATTTCAGATAAATAATAGTCCTTTTTATAATGTACTCACATCTAACCATCTTACAATTTTAAACAATTTTCTAAATATTAGAAAATCCAATAATCAATTTAGTAATTTATCATTTAGTAAAGAAATAAACAGGCATTTCATAATAAAAAAAATAATACTTATAAAGTGAGTAGAAGAACACTCACCTGGACTTATCACGCATCCAATTACCAATTTAAAGAAATATACATTAAATGTATTCGAATTATAATTTATCAAAATTTACATAAGATATCCTATTTGATATTATTCAGTATTTTAAATTAAATACGAATGGTCCAGATCTTAAAACATGGTTGTATGATGATGCATTGAGTTTATTTGATTATTTAGATTTTATTTCCAGTTTTTTGTGGGGTTTAAATGGTTAAAAATATGAAAATTCCTTAATGGGTCTGAATGTTGAAATAACGGGTTTCAACTTAGAATGAAGTGGTTCAGTCCTCTAATTCATGTAATTAATCCCAAAATTTTTCAGTAGATTCTAGGGGTTATCTAAATATTTATTGCTATTTTACTTATTTTTTTTTTCTAATTTTTATCTAGTCAATAAAATTATTTTTCAAGAAGTTAACGGGTATGTTTTGTATTTGGGTCAGGTTCAAATAGATTAGAACCCAAACTCAGTGGGCTGAACTGTAATTGGGCTTCAGGATATATATATATATATATATATATATATATATATATATATATATATATATATATATATATATATATATATATATATATATATTATTTTTTTTTTTTGGCCTGGCCAAATAAGCCAGGCCAAGGGGTCTGCTCTCGCATGGCCGAGAGCAGGCCCAAAATTTTTTTCTCCTTTTCTTGGCCTGGGCCAGTGGCGGCCTAAGCCACTGGCCTGGCCCCCTCCCCTCAGGTGCGGATCAACACCCGGGTCGGGTGCAGACCCGGCTGCATAGACCCGATGGGTCTGTGCAGCAGAGCTGCTCTCTGCCTTTCTTAAATTTTTTTTCTGTTGAATACTTTCTTCTCCCCTTTTTTTGTTATAAAAAAATTTCAAAATTCTTCTAAAAATTATCCATTAAATAATGTATTGGTACATTATCCTATATTTTTAATTTAGACTGCTAGGGTGGAAGGAGAAATCTAAGAATGATATTTCAATTTAAATAAAAATTTAATTCGTACAATTTTTTTATTTGGATCTGTGGATGAGATTTAAAATTCATGAAAAAAGAAAATTAAACAGGATATTTCAATAAATTTTTAATTCATACATTTTTTTAGATCTTTATTTAAGATTCTTGATGGAAAATTCATAGACAGAGGAATCTAATCTTGATACTTTAATAATTTTTAATTTATAAAAAAATTGATTTACTTACTTAGATTGATTCCCTTAGCCTGCTCCTCAATCTCCACGCCTCGGACATGTTCCTCCATTACGATCGATTCCAAGAAGAGAGATGAAGGGAGGATGAAGAAATTTAGATCTGAGTTTCTTTCTTTCTGTGGTTCTTCTTTTTTTTAGAAGTAGGAGGAGAGGGGTTACGTTAATATAATATGATAAGATCTTTAGGTTAAGATTTTTTTTTAGCATGTAGGCTTCAACAGAAGAAATCAGGTTGTTAAGATAAAGATTAATAAGAATCTCATGAGATCTTTTAGTTGGAATTTGAATTTTAAATTTAACTTTGGGTTTGCTTAAATATATTAGATCACCTACCTAACCACACGCCAATGTGACATTTTGGTTTAGATATTAGGATTTGGCAAAAAGGAACATGAGTTCGAAACTTGGCATAAACAAGTTAAGAACACAAATACATTTTTTTATTATTATTACTATATATATATTTTTAAAGTTTTTTATTAATTTTATTTTATTTTGGGTATTGCATAACATGAGCATTACAGAAATGGTTTTCATTAACAATTTTTCAATCCTAATATGAATCAATATTTCACCCCGATCTCGTTTGACTCAAATAATTTCAACCTCGCTTTGTACAATGTGCCTCAATATAATAGGCCGAATTGGACTTATCTAATACAATATAACCCATATCGCTACTTTTATGATCAAAATTTTCAAAATAATTTCAACTCTTCATAGAGTCGATGGGGATTCACCTCTCCTGAGTCAAATTTTCAGACACCTTGTCCACAAAATTCATTCCCCATTTTGCTTCATATTCTTTTTCTAGCACCACCGATTGAAGAAAAATCTGATTTAGAAAAGAGTATAGAAACCATACTTAAGTCCCAATAACAATTTCAAACATGCTCGACTCACAATCTTCACAATCTTTCCCATATCAACTTCATATACTCCTTTTTAAACACCCAATTAAAGAAAAATCTGTGTTAGAAATGAGTATGGAAATCTGATTATTATTAATTTTGCTAAATTTAAATCACATTTTCTCATTTATTATTAATAAAATTCTGGTTACTTATATTTTTCTCTTTATTTTTTGGTCTATTGTTTAATGGATAAGAAAGCCAAAATCCTAATTAATTGGGGAATTTTAAGAAGCCTAAGTGAAGCCCAATCATGGAAGCCCATTTTGCTAATAACCTAAAGCATATCAAGAGAATAGAACCTTCTACAAGGATACCTGGGTAGAGACAAGCTGACACTCTTTGGCGCTGGCCTAACAGCCGCATCTTTGCCGCGCTTCCGCGGCAAAAGCTGTGGAAACACGACAAGTTCACGGCTGTAGGCTTCGCGACTTCGTCTACAGTTGCGATTGAATGGACCTAGGATTTGATGCTATAAATACTCCTGGTTATTAGAGGAGGGTTGTTGGAAATTTCAGAGTATTTTCTCTCCAGGTTTTTCTTTAGATCTTTTGTAATTTCTTTTCTCTTGTATTTAGTCCTGAAAATAGAGAGAGTGAGTGTTCTGTAATTGATCAATGACAAATCAATACAAGCTTGCTTCTTCTTCTTCCTTTATCTTTCTTGTTCTTTTTACATTTTTCTCCTTGCAATTTGTGTCAAAATATCTATTTTCTTGCTCTTTCATTCCATGTCTAGCTAACTTCTCTATTGCATGACTAACTAACTACTAACACATTAATCTCTAACTACTTGATTGATAAATCACATGAATCAATAAGCATCACAATAAGTGTTGTGCAAATAAGAGCTATGAATGGCTTACGATGAAGGGTTCTAACTCTAACATGTTAACATGCAAGCTAATTCTCATATTTCATGCTTAACTATGTATTATTGATGATCTATTGATGTACTAACCTTACTTGATTTTGTAAGTTTGAGATTACCCACTCATCCTTGCTAATAATGATCGTGCACTTGTTTCTCATCCCATTCTCGCCTTAAATCGGATCTTGATGTGGTGATGTTCAAGTTTTTGCCGTGTGAAGTAAGGTGATGGGGGAAGAACTTTCATTCGAACTCCACATGACAAGTTCTCATAGCACAAGAATTGTGAAGGCCAAGAATTGTGAGGCTATATCATCAAGGATTAGCGGTTAGTGGGATTACTAAATAGGAGGTTAGCCATGCACTTTTACCATTTCAAAAGCAACTTCACTTTCTAATTTTCTCATACTTAGTTTTCTAGTTTCTTTCTTAAAATCATCTTCTAAAACTTGTTTTGTTTTCATCTTCTTTCCACTTCAAAATACTTTTCTGTTTTGAATTTTCAAAACCGTTTTCTTTTACTTGTTCTCTTAAGCAAATTTGTTTTCTACCCCCTTCTACCTTCTTACTTTGCATTTCATTTTTATTTCACATTTTTCATAAGCCGATCATCTTACTTTGTTTTCACATACCATTAATCATCACTCTCAAACATGTCTTCTCTTTATATTTTTGTTAAAATTCTTTGAAACAATGAAGAATTTCTTAAACAAATATAACTGAACATATGCATCTATTGCTTTCTCTCCTTGTGGATATGACTCGTTTAACTTCTTAGTTATAACAATAATTTTGAGGAAACATTAGCATCATTCTGAGCACATGTTTCACATTTCAAATCACACGTTTTTTGTGCACCGGTTTTCAGCGAACAAATTTTTGCACCGTTGCCGGGGAGGGGTGACGGTTTTGTTTGGACTAAAGGATTCTTCTCTGTTTCTATGTACAAGTTCTGGAATAAAGAAACTAAGAGTAGCAGAAATATTTAAGTGGTCCTAGGCCTCTGCTCTTGAGAGGAAAGACCAAGTACCCTCAGTACTGCCATGCAAACGCGACTTTTGTTGCGTTTCCGTGGCAGTCTGAGTGAACTACACACAACCCTTTTTGCAGGGCTACTGGCTTTGCAAATCTAGTTTTCTACAATTATTAGTTTTCTTGTATGCCACACCTTGTATACTGCTAATGAACTAAAAGAAAAATGCTTGTTGCAAATTTAAAAATCGGTTTAGACTCTTGCAACTACGGTATATGTCTTTACGATTCATTTAAATTACTGTTGAAGAGTGCTGGAGTAAGACAAATGCACATTGCATTTAGAATAGGATCAATATCTTGGCTGATTTATTCGCTTTGAGTATATCTTGTATATTGCACACTTGCAAAAATTTACTTTAAGGGAAAAACCTTATAAAAAAGATAAGGTGGGAAAGTCATTACCCTCTTAGCCCAAAAACTATCTCCAATTGCACTCACACTCCCAAGTCTAAACTAAAACTTGATAGATATTGGCCCCTAGGGACATCCTGTACTCAATAGGAGATTGATCGAGGGTGGTGAAGTTCACTTAGGGGGGGTGAATAGGTGACTAGCTATCAAATGATGAATAATGCGGAATTAAAAACTATTTAAGCAAACTAAAAACTATTAAGCTAAACACACCAAATATAATACAAGAGTGAAGCCGAATTCCCGGTGAATAGCTCTGGACTATCTCCTCAAGATTCCTCTAGATAAGAGTTGAGGTGCCACTATGGCTTTCTTGGTTGAATACAAGTGTGAGCAAACAATCCCAAGCATGTATCAATATAGCACAAGATATATCAAGCATATAAAGATATAAGCAATGTAAGCATGCAAGATATAAATACAAGTGAGAGATAAAGAGAGTAATCGCAAACACGGGAGATTTGTTTCGAGATTCGAGCACCCTTACTCTACGTCCCCGCCTTCAACACTATGAAGGATTTCCACTAAAAACTACACCGGATCACACGGTGCCTCAACACCTACGAGGAGTTCACACTAGAACTCTTAGACTCACTGTCCCCTCACTTGTTCCTGCAAGAACAAACACACGCAAGCACACTAGCTTGCCGAGGCTGCACCCTACACCGAGCTCCTACTAGAACTCGAAACAACACGAACCCGCAAGTTCGCCTCCTCAAATACAAGATGAAACACTTGGTGATCTCTACACTTAGATCACCTAAAACACTCTCACAACAACTCTCCTATAGGATAGATATGGCAATGAAAAGCTCAAGTATGTGTGAGAACAAGATAGAATAGTGGAGGAAAAACTCAAGAAATCTCTTTTGCAAAACACTCTTGAAAACTCTCTTTTTGATATGGAAGTATTTGCTCTAAAATAAGTGAGAAAACCTCTTAGAGAGATAAGAAAAACTAGCTTGAAAACCCACTTAAAATCTTGCTTAAAACAGTCCAAGGGAACCCCAATTTATAGGCTCCCAAAATATGACAGTTGGAGGCCAAATCAGCAGCTGACGCTGCTATCGGTCGACCGCCCGGTCGACCGGCCAACGGTCAGATTTCTGACCGTTGTGCCACGGTCTGTTTTCCATTATGTTTGCAAAGGGGAAAACTTACAAAAAAAAGAGTTTGAGGAGCTAAATTACAAGTATTCTTAAAAAGATTACAAGTAGATCTCCTCAGAGATTCTGGAGAAGTGTGCCGATAGGAGTCTGGTCAGCGCGCGACCACTTTATCCTTTGACGATGCGAGCGATGAGATTCCCTTCTCGCCTGATTCCGGGAATCAGAGAATAGAGGGTTGGTAGAACCCTCTTGCTGCTTCTCAAAATCGCCTTCAATAAGAATTCCTTCTCGCCTGGTTCCGGAGATTCCTTGAGAAGAAGGACGATGTTAGGGTATCAACACCCTGGTTAGAGAAAGCAATTCTCTAAAAGGTCTCTGAATTCGAGAGCGCACGGTGCGTTGTGAAGAAGTCTCTGCTTGTGGAGTCTTCTCTCTCGATTGATCGATTTCTCTCTCTCTGTGCGTCCGCCTGCGTCTTTCTCTCCTTGTACCCCTGGTGGGCTATTTATAGGGAGAGCAAGGGTATAATCGTCCCTTGAAGATATAGAAACAGATTGAATCAAATCTGTTTAAATCTGGAAAGTAGCCTTGCTGCGAGGCTAAGATAGCTTCTGCGGAGCTAGAATGGCAGGTCGGTTGATCCTCTTGATCTGTTTTGATCCTTTTCATATCGTTGGAGGATTTCCCCTGATCTTCTTACTCGTTTTAGAAGAGTCAAGAGATTGTGGCAATCAACTGTCAAATTTGATCTCTGATTTGATCTTAATTGGATTTGATCTGTTGATCCGATCTCATCCGGAGATTTGATTGGTCAAAGGTTGACCGTGGCAGATTCATAGCGGAGCCGTCCGCATTGAACTCATAGCGAAGCTAGAGGCAGCTTCTGGCGAAGTCCGAAAGAAACCCTTTGGCGGAGCTGGAAGTCCTCTGTGGCGAAGTTTGCGAGTTAGCTTCTTGGCGAGGCTTCGAATGATATTAGCCTCTCAAGCGAGGCTATCCCTTTGGGCTCATGCGATGCTAAGTGTTAGAACCTTAGACCTGCTGAGGTCTGTTTAGAAACAATCCGGGTTCACTGTCTGCTTGCTGTTCAGTGGAGTCCAAGTTGCTTCCTTGTCCCTTGGAGATGGGTGAAAACTGGTCTTCAGCTCGTCTGTTACTTGTCTTTTGTAAATGTCAACAAGTTTAGACATTGTTCGGACCAATAAGAATTTTGTCTTTTTTAAGTGTCAACAAGACCCCCTTCAAAGTTTTCGAAAGTCTGCAATGGCTCAGACTTCGAAATACTTTGAACTGCTTTGATCGGTGGTGTGTGGAGTATGAACGTCGCCATGATGGTTGAGTTCAGCTTCGCTTTGAATCCTGCTTTGGGATGTAGATTCGCCGAGGAATCATGTAGACTCGCGTCTGGGTAGCTTCGTAGCTAGTAGCCCGCATCTGGGCTTCTGAAGATATGTTCGCTTGGGAGGGCATGTCGCTTTCCCGAGGTCAACTGCCGTGGGCTGGTTACGAGGAGATTACTCTTTCTTCGTGCTGATCGAGGGAGATATTCTCCGATTTGCACGTTTCCGAGGAGGATATTCCCTTTCTTCAAGGCGCCATAAGTGCCTTTTTGAGGGAGACGTTTCTTCCTTTGCACGGTTTCAAGGGAAACCGTCCCTTTTCTCAGGCGTAATAAATGCCTTAAATGCGCTCGTGCTTTCACGCTTGAGGCGGCAGCGCTCAGGCCATGGGGCCTATAAATAGGACACTTGAGGTCCTCTGAAGAGAAGTGCTTTGCCTCTCTTCTCTTCTCTTGGTTTGAAAGAGATACTCAGATCTCTGAACTAGTGGGAATGCCCACTCTGGTCATTATCCGGCCAAGGACCGGTAAGTCTTGATCATTCAACGACTTCACCGATTTTAGGGAGTTCATCTCCCTTAATTCAGCTTTAACAGCTGCTTCAGGGATTAACTTCCCTTGTTCTTCATTTTGCAATGACTGATCTGTAGAGAAGGATTTTGCATAGCTTCCCAGTGAAGCTACCATCTTGACTTGATCAAAGGAAGATCACCGCATATTAAGTCCGCAGCACAGGCAGAACTTGGGATTTGGTTTCTTCAATAGTTGAGCCAGTCTTGCCATATAGGTGGAGCTAAGACTATCCCACGGGGTCAGTCTGGCTAGCCATATAGGCGAGGCTTGGACTTGGCGTTTGCTGAGCCAGCCCATCATTGCTGTGCTGTCGAGGCTTGTCTTCTGCTTTTACTGAAATTGGATTGCTTTGACCCAAAAAATTCTGATTTGCAGTTTTCTGTGCTTAACTGCTAATCTGTTCTGATTTGCCTTGCAGTGGGCTATGCTCGCCAATCTTGTATCTTGATGGAAGGAACCATAAAATTGCCTTATGCTTCCCCGGTTGAAGCTTTACTTTTAAGCAGGAGGAACAATTCGGGGCAACGGGTTGCGTGCCCCAGAAGCTATTGGCAGCCTCTTATACGAGATGATTCCTTCTGAGGTGAGGCTGGTAGCCGCTTTGTCGGAGATGATCCGTTTCGGGATAGTGGGCGTCACCTGTGAGATCACTGGCATCATTGCCAACTTTCAACTTTGGTGGCCTTTAAGGGCGATCCACTTCGGGAAAGCGGGCCTCACACCCGTTAGATCACTGGTATCACTGCCGATTCCCATTATACGTGATCTATCGTGTTGGCGGCGATAGGTTTTTATTGCCAGGCTTCAACAAAAATGGCCTGGCAAGATCTGCCATTTTTGTGGAGAATAATGACCGTGTCCTTGCGGCACCACTGATTACGGCCTTGTGCAGGAGGAAGGCCTCCTTGTCCAGTCGGTTTGACTCAGAAGCGGATAAACCACTTGTATGCCTTTTGCGCGGATGATCTTGTTAAGCAACTGGGTGTGTTGTATGAAACACAACTTCGATGTAATATCAATGTACCATTCCTTTTAAATAATTGAAAGTTCATCTTCTAATCATCTGATCATGCTTGCTTTCATTGAGAGTTTGGCCATAGCGGGGCTAAACTGTATGCGGAGTTAAGGACATAGTCCTTTCTTTGAGTGATCTTCGCGAGACTGGCATGTCAGCGCCTTTTTAGAGGGCTAAGGTAAGCCTTTCGGTAAGTCCTTGAAGGATTGTGCGAAATCCGCACTTTAAGCCAGGGCGAAGTTAACCCTTAGCGGAATCGAAGCAGCGCTTCTCGGGAAGGCGCTTTGGGCGGAGTTTCGAATTAATTCGAAACGGCGGCATACGCCCTTTTCGAGGCCTCGTTTCAGTAGCTGATTGCCTATAAAAGCCCGATCGGGCTGAGCAGGAAAAGATCTCCTTTTTTCAGAGAGATTTCTTGACTTTCCCTCTTCCTCTTCCTTCTTCGTTCAGAGAACCTTGAGACTCTTGCAACTCTTTAATGGCGCCCAAAAGACGAGCGGGAAAAGAAGTTGCGACTTCTGCAGCGGAGGTCCTCCTCCTCCGGTCATCGAGCGACCAGTCATCGGTAAGGAATTTTCCTATCTGATTAAAGACCATGTCTCTCCCCTTTGGAGCCAACATTTGGCTATTAGGATGATCGAATATGATCTGTCCTCATTGGGAACTCGTTTCCCTAACCTCCCTTTTTTCCTTGCACAAGGGAATTAAGAACCGAACAGTTCTTCCTTAGGCTTCCGTACGAAGGCATTACTCGGGCAGTCTCCATCCTGTTGAGGAACAGGATATAGGTCTGTTCCTTCAGTCATGGCCACGAAGGGTGACTTTTGACCATGATGCCCTCTTGGTGACGTCAGCCCTTGGGGCTATACCACTTCCTGCTTAAGCGAAGTTGGTACTTTGGACGCAGTTTTATCCGCGAGGTCAAGCTTCATCGAAGCTATCACCTTGCTGGCCTTGCTTGCTGAGCGAGGCTATGCCTTAGTGAATTTTTATGTCTTCGTATCCACTTGATTGCTGAACTAATCATAGTTCATTTCTGTCTTTGCAGTGCATTACACTCCCGGTCTCCTGAACAGTCTGTTTGGGCTAACCAGTCGAGCAGATGGTAACCTCAGCCTGCAATTCTATGGACAGGCTTCTTTGTTCAGTGAGCGGAGCTCTCTCGTCCGGGATACACTCATCCAAGGTGGTCATCCGCAGCCACGCGGAGTATCTTGACCACGGCCCCTCGTGAGGACGTTGACCGTCGACTTACAGAAAGCCCGACTTTATGTTCGGGGATGCCGCATCCGACCCCGATCGCCAGTTGCAGGCAGGCGAGGGACAATGGATCTTTCAACTGGATGGCGAGAAGTTTTACCTTCCGTCGACTAAGCGGCACTTTCCTTTATCTTCTTTTGTGAATGTGACTCAGGCTCGGAAGATGGCGTGGGGCGTAAGCCGAAGCGTCGAATCCGTCCATGTTGGGAGATTGACCTTTCAGTCCGGCTATTCGAGGGCGGGCCCTCCCCTCAGCATAATGGGGCTATACCCTGGGAAGGTATCACGGGAACTTCCAGTGGGAGAGAACCCGGCTGTGGCGCAGACCTTTGGCACTCAATTCTGCGCAGTTGACGGGAACTATCCTGCCACTGACTTCAGGGCTCCCGGTTGGGTTCATCCTCCTAAGACATGGTGGGCGGAGTTGACCAACTATATCCTCGCTCACTTCGAGGAGGACTTGGAGGGGTTGAAATCTCTATGAGGCTGTCAGGGCGACCTGCTACGGCATTGAGATGAAGGTGGCGTGCTTCTACGCCATCCTTGAGTTGTACTGCCCGGCTTCGGGGACCTTCTTCACCCCGGTTGGCGAGCTGGGCATGGCTTTGCATGAGATGTGGGAAATCTCTGCTTTGCCTTTCGGGTCTCTTCCATACGAAGAGTACTTTCCCTGTTGTAGGCTGTCCAAAAGTTACTAGAGGACAAGCCATTGAAAAGCAAAGTTTCAAGCTCTAGACGCGAGGGACTATCACCTGCGTCTCAGCGTCAAGGCGCGTTGGCTCAACACCCGCGTCACAGCGTCAAGGCGCGTTGGCTCAACACCCGCGTCTCAGCGTCAAGGCGCGTTGGCTCGACACCCGCGTCTCAGCGTCAAGGCGCGTTGGCTCGACACCCGCGTCTCAGCATCAAGGCGCGTTGGCCCGCGTCTCAGCATCAAGATGCGTTGGCTCGACACCCGCGCCTCAGTTGTAACCACCCGGATTACGGGGCCAGTCACCGCACAAGTAGCGGGAAGTGGCCCCTCATCGTGGAGCACTTTTAGGGGGCACGATCACCCCCTAAACCTCTATAAATAGCCCCGTCGCTATGAAGAAGTGGTCGAACTTTTGGCAATCGGCAACAAGAGGGCGACACAGAGAGAAAAGAAGCAGATCAACTCTTCAGCAAGTTCGCTGCGTACGAGCTAGCTTTCGCCTACCTTCTCTTTGAGAGTTTTGGTAGACAGAGCTGAGTTACTCTTTCTACCGGCCGAAGAGGAGATCCTAGAAGGACGGTCATCTGGTCAACGGAGAACAAGATTCACTCTCCACCGCCACACGAAGAACCCAGCATTAAACAAAGGGGAATTCAAGATTCAATATTCTCCCTCCCTTGTAACCGGAAGGAACAGTTTTTGTTGTAATCCTTTTCATTTGATTCAAGGAAAACTTTTACAGCAATATTCTTGTCCTCTCCTTTCCCGGGTCATACAAGAGATGGCGACTCCGCTGGGGACGACTTTCGTCACTGACGAACAGATCGTGGCGCAGGATGACGTCCTCCGTAAGGGGAAGATGGTCGAATCACTCGTCGTCGAGTTCGACCAGGAGAAATATGAAGAGTTTCTCTCTTCTGGCTCCAAGAGCCCAAAGACCCGCGTCTGTCGCAGGGTCTCGGCGGGGAATGGCTCCGAAGCCCGACCTGAAGTTCTCTTGGGCGCCGCTGCTGCTGCCCCTGTGCCCAGCAAAGTTCACGCGTCAAAACTCTCAGAAGCCCGCGTGATCCCAAGCACAGTTGCTGTTGCGACCAACTCCGGTGCACAGAAGACCCGCGTCAGCGTCTCTCAGGAGGCCCGCGTGGTTAAACTCTCTGATGATCAACATCAGGTCGTCGTTGGTTACTCTCCTCCTCCACGACGTAACCGGAATGCTGAGCGCCGATAGAGGAGACGTGCGCGTCAGCTCCAGTTGGAACCGTTCGTTGTCCAATTGAGGCCGGACGCGGCGTACAATCTCGTGCCTTGCCCGCGCCACGTCCAGTACGTGAAATCCGCGTTTGGCGTCCCAAACGTGAGACTCCTCAAGTTGAGTCCTCTGAAGACCAACTTACCAAACGCCAAGGCGAAGCTTCTGCGTCTCGTCAAACGCAAGAAGCACGCGCCCACAGGCGTGGGCCCCAGCAGCCCATTCTCTCTCAAGTATCTCTGCCCAGACGCACCAGGCAGTAATGCGAGATTCGCGTTTCATCTCAGCAGAGACGCCAGACGCGCGTTTCACAGCCGCGTCGCGAAAACCGCGTCCCTGAAGCCTGCGTCCAGGCTATGCAGCACATGGATGCCTCCCGTCTCCGACGTTGCGAGGCTAGTCTTTTCAATCCCCCTCCCATGGATTTGAGGGATTATTTGACAAAGAAAAGAAGTGCCAATCAGGTCACTTCATCATGCTGCTGCCAACGGCTTATCTCCATACTCTCTGGATGCCATTGCGAGTCAGGCGTGAACCAGCAGTCTTTGATCAGACAGCTGACCCTGATTCCCCCGTCAGCTAAAAGAAGACGCTCCCACAGAAGGAGAACCTTCTCTGACGTTGAGTACCCAGAGCTCACTGCGAATATGACAAGCAGGAGTAAGGGAAAACAACCAGCAGTCAGCTCAGATGAGTCTGACTCTGAACCGAAGGGTGTATCGACACACTCGCACCCGGACGGGGCCATTCCCCCAGTTAACTATAATGCCTTAGCCCACGGCGTTGAAGTGAACGATTCCCACTCCGCCGTAGCTGAATCACGGGCTTCAACTCTTCCGCCGAGAAGGAGGCTGCCGCCTACATGGTAGGCACTCCTGAGGAGACGGCTAGACGTTTCGAACAGCAAGCCCAGGTCCAGAAGGCACAAATGGACATAATTATGTCTCAGCAGAAATCTATTGACTCCCTCAAGCAGATGCTTGAGCAGTTGCTCGAAGAAGGGAGAAATCTCCTCCTAGAAGGCCAAAGGGCAAAGGGAGAAAGGGAGGAAACTCATCTTCCGAACCTTCTGAAGAGAGACAGCAATCTACTTCGGATTCGTCCAAACCCTCGTCGCAAGTAAAAGGCGACCAGACCAGGAAAAGACTCATGCTAAGAGGATGAGTCAATTGGAGCGACGCCTCGAGGCCCTTGCCAATCGCAAAGACCTCCAAGAAGTAGGAGTGGTCCGACCCTATCCGGCTGAGTGGGACTTAGTTCCATACCCTCCTAAGTTCAAGGCTCCAACCCTCCAAGCATTCGACGGGAAGGGGTCACCCAACCAGCACATCTACTACTTCAAATCCCAACCGGGAATGTAGTAGACAACGATGCTATCCTGGCGCGTCTGTTCATCGGCACCCTGAAAGGGTTGGCCTTTGAATGGTTCATGAAGCTCCCAGAAGGTTCTATCAAGAATTGGGACGATCTGGAGAAGCTGTTCTTAACACGCTTCTTCGAAGATGACTCCGAAATCACGATGCCCACCCTTTTGGCTACCAAACAGCGGAAAGGGGAGTCCGTCAAATCTTTCGTGGAAAGATTTCAGAACATGGCACTCCGGTGTCCAAGCGGTATGACCCAGGCCACCCTGGTGGAAACATGCCGCCACAATCTCCAAACCTCACTCCTTGCTCAAATAGGAGTTGCTGAAAGCCGCACCTGGAAACAATTAGTCCAACAAGGTGAACAGGCTGAGGAGATTGTCGCCCGCGTCAGAGCGGAGGAAGGTAAGCCTAGCCGGAAAGGTCGACAAGGCGTGCGCCAGACACATCCCTCCAACAAAGCGGAAGGATAATTTGGCAACAGAGACCAAATCTCCCGCCAAACCTCAATCAGGCAGGGCGAGTGGCTCTTCAGTCAGCCTCGCGCCAACAAGCAATATTCTTTCAAGGAGGAACATGTCGATTCACTCTTCAAACTACTTAACAAGAGCAATCGACTGAAGCTCCCTGAAGCTAGGCGCCCAGAGGAAGTCGGCAAGACCGACAATCCAACTACTGTCTATACCACAGAATGTTGGGACACCCCACCAAAAGCTGCTACGTCTTCAAGGACGTCCTTCAAGCTCTGATTGACGCGGAAGTGTTAAAGCTCTGACCAGAGCAGAAGAAGGTGACGGCCAATGTGACGTCAGCTCTCCAGTTCGGAAGACAACCCCCAACGCCTGCGGGGGTGGTCCCTATTCCAAGAGGAGATCTGAGAATAGTCAACACAGACCCTCACCAGCAGTAAGAGAAAGGCTTGGTACCCGTCCCTACACCTCAAGGGAAATCATGTGGGTCCACCCTGACCTTGTCGATGCACGGCAATGGACTACTGTGACCAACAGGAAATCCAAAGGCAAGGCAAAAGCCTCATCTTGCAACGTGGTATGCGCCTCTTCCCAAGAAGCGGAGACTGATATCCCTTCACTGACCGACTCAGAGAGGAAACGATAGTCTTGGCCGCAGAGCCCAACCAACCAATGGCGGGAACCCGTTCAGGACAGGCGTACTTGAAACAGTACGGCGAGACGGCAGTGGCCCCTCCACAACCAACTGCGGAGCCAGTCAGGGCCCTCCACAAAGCCACCTGTGGAGAAGCAGAAGGAGACTCGATTTTCTCGAGCCCTTCAAAAGGGCATCGCGGTAGGACCTACGACACCTTACCGCTTTGATGTCCTGGCTCAGTTGGCCAACATTCCGGCACGCATTACCTTGTATGAACTTCTTAGACTATCAAAGTCTACAGAGAAGCTCTGCAAGAAGCTCTAGCAATGCTGAGGTCTTTATGACCCAGGTGCCGAAGGAGGAAGATGTAGAGGATTGCCTCCACACCTCCCAGAATGCCCCCTGCATCACCTTCACGGCAGATGATATGCAGGTTAAAGGGAAGCATGATCGACCCCTGTACTTCACAGGGTATATTGGATCGTCTGAGGTGAACCGCATCCAGGTAGATCCAGGGTCCGCATTGAGCATCATGCCTCGCCGGGTCATGCAACATCTCGGCATTCCTACCCATCGTTTGAGCCCTACCCAGACGACTATCTATGGGTTCAATGCCAACCAGACCCGTCCGATGGGGAAAATTAAGCTCAGGTGTCAGATTGGAAGCCTCAAGTCGGAAGTGACATGCTACATCATCGACGCCGACACTTCCTACAATCTATTGCTGGGACGACCGTGGATTCACCGCAATTCCATCGTTCCATCCACTCTCCACCAGGTCATGAAATACATTGACGGGAGTGGAAAAATTCAAACGTTGATAGCCGAGAGGTATCCATTTAAAGGGGTCGAAAATTATTTCACGGACTCCCTCCTATATCAGGATCCTGAGGAGTCAAATGAAACCCCGCAACCAGAGCAGCCAGACTCTGGTAATGAGGCTGACACTGAGCCCGAGAAAGAAGAGTGCCTGTGGGAGTTAGAACCACTTGTAACAGGCACTAATAAGCCCAATGTCGATAATACCACTGATGATGTAGGCGGTTGGTATATTAATGAAGATTTAGATTCTGCGTATTTTTCCGTGTGTGCTTCTGATTCAATACCGTCAGATACTAGCACTGATATAGATGACGATCCCTGGTCGGCAGTAGATGCTTTGACATCGTTGCATGTACCAGTGAAGTCGTCCTTCGAGACATACCGAGACAATGGTAATGCGCAAGAATCTATATTCATGGTTCCAGCCAGACGAAAAGGCCAAAAACCAATTCTTTTTGGGAGAATCTCGTCTGAGCCAATGCCCCGCAAAGACTTGGAAAGTGAAGAGGAATCCCCTCAGCTCAGTCATTATGAACAAAAGCGCTCAAAATGATGAAGTGCATGGGGTACGATCTAACCAACAGACCCGGGTTGAACTTCGGCAAAGGGAGGAGAGCGCTACTTCGATCCTTTGTGCCGAAAGGGAAGGCCCCCGATTGTTATCATCGGACGCGCCGGGGTTAGGCTACGTATCAACTCCGGTCCCATCAGCCTCCGATTCTCAAGAATCGTCGAGCAACGATTACTCTTCAGACACATCATCTTGGGAGTCAGATGTCAGTGTCGGCAACATCTTCAGGGAACTTTCAGTGAACATGGCCTCAACAAGCCACCTGGAAGACGGAGATGAAGAAATGATCCAATCCGATACAGACCCTTGGATCAAACATTTAAATGCTCTTTGGGATACCCGCTTTGAACAGCGCGAGCCACCCACAGAAGACAAGGTTGTTCAGATCAACCTAGGAGATGAGGCCAATCCTAAGCCCATCTTCATAAGTGACGGCCTGTCACCTTCAGAGAAGAAGGGTCTAATATCTCTTGTACAAGAGTATATAGACGTCTTCGCCTGGAATTATGAGGACATGCCAGGACTTGATCCTCAAGTGGCCATGCACCGCCTTAACATCAATCCGGACGTAAAGCCAGTCAAACAACAGCAGCGACAGTTTCGCCCAGAAATAATGGAGGCAATTCAATCAGAAGTCAGAAAACTTATTGATTCTGGCTTCATCAGGGAAGAACAACATCCCGACTGGGTAGCCAACATCGTCCCCGTCTCCAAGAAGAACGGGAAGATCCGGATCTGCATCGACTTCCGTGATCTAAACGAGGCCTGCCCCAAGGACGAATTCCCATTGCCGATCACAGATGTCATGATTGACAATACTTGTGGATTCGAACGAATGTCCTTCATGGACGGATTCTCAGGATACAATCAAATCAAAATGTATCCTGATGACGAAAAGCATACCTCCTTCAGAACACCTCTAGGGGTATATTGCTACATCGTCATGCCCTTCGGATTGAAAAATGCAGGGGCAACATACCAAAGGCCATGAACGCCATTTTCCATCAGCAGATACGCAAAACGATGGAATGTTATGTTGATGACATCGCGGTAAAAAGCCGCACTAAAGGTGATCACATAGCGGACCTGAAGGTGGTCTTCGACATCATGCGGGCTCATCAATTGAAGATGAATCCCACAAAGTCCTTCCTGGGGGTGGCCAGTGGCAAATTCCTAGGATTGTTGTAACTTCCACGGGAATCCATTTGGACCCGGAAAAGATCCACGCTATCCAAGAGATGCAACCCCGAGAAGCCTCAAGGAGCTCAGGGGATTACAAGGACGATTGGCGTACATCCGCAGGTTCATCTCAAACTTTCCGGAAGATGCCAGCCCTTCGCCAAATTGATGAAAAAGGGTGTCTCATTCATTTGGGATGACGCTTGCCAACAAGCGTTCGAGGAAATCAAGCAATACCTCACCCAACCACAAGTCCTTGCAGCTCCAGTATCCGGAAAGCCGTTTCTGGTGTACGTTCGGGCAATGGATCATTCTTTGGGAGCTCTACTAGCTCAGAATGACGATCAAGGACGTGAGCAAGCAATCTACTATCTGAGTAGAACAATGATCGGAGCCGAACATCGGTATAACCCGATCGAGAAGGAATGTTTGGCACTAGTGTTCGCTATCCAGAAAATGCGACACTATCTGGTAGGCCAACTATAAATGTCATATCAAAAGTCAACCCTCTGAGGTTACTCATGACAAAACCTTCCTCATTAAATGGCCGGCTGGCAAAATGAGCCATATTGCTATCACAATATGAGATGCTTTTCTGCCACAAAAGGCTATTAAAGGACAAGCGGTGGCAGACTTCTTAGCTGAGCACCCAGATCCGAGAGTAGCCAAACTCTACGAGGATCTCCCAGACGAGGTCGCCGAAGTCTGTCTGACTCAGACGTCGTTCGAAAGTCAAGTATGGCAACTTTTCTTCGACGGTGCATCAAGAACAAGCCGAAGGGACACATAGTAGCAGGGGTAGGAGTAGTACTCGTTTCCCCACAGAACTATGTGATTCCTCGAGCTGTCTCGTTAACCGAGCCTTGCTCCAACAATGTAGCTGAGTACAACGCTCTTTGATTGGGATGCAATTCGCCGATGAGATTGGCGTTAAAAATCTCGAGGCATACGGCGACTCCAAGCTCATCGTCAGCCAAGTTCGCGGGGAGTACGAAGTCAGACATGAAGACTTGGTACCCTATCACAATGCAACTATCCGCATGGCCGAAGGATTTACAAGCTTCTACATCGACCATGTACCGCGCAGGCAAAATGCGCACGCAGATGCACTCGCATCCCTGGCTGCCTCCTTAGCTCTTCCAGCTGGAGCAGTGGAAAAGATATTCGTCTACAGCCACGACTTGTATTGCCCGAGAAATGCTCTCGAGGATTGTCAGGAGTCAACGGGAGGTCGTCACCGCGAAGAAGCACTTGAAGCGTCAACCGGTCCAGAGCCTAGAGACTGGCGATTCCCTTACATTGATTTCGTCTTATACGGCATTCTGCCTGAAGACATCAAAGAGGCGGCTGCCATTCGAAGGAAAGCCCCCAAATTCTATTATAATGCGATTACGCGAACATTGTATCGTCGATCGCATGACGGGATCTTACTCCGGTGCCTCTCACCAAAGAAGCCCAAGAGGTATTGAGGGAAGCCCATGACGGTATGTGTGGAGCCCATCAACCTGGCCCAAAACTGGCACATCGACTCCAAAGATTGGGTTACTACTGGCCCAAGATGATTGCCGATGCCGTCACTTATGCCAAGAGATGTCACGCCTGCCAAGTGCATGGCGATTTCATCCATCAAGCACCAGGCTACCTCCACTCTACGGCCTCTACCTGGCCATTTGAAATATGGGGGATGGATGTGGTTGGCCCTATCAGCCCACCATCATCAAAAGGACATCGGTTTATTTTGACAATAACCGATTATTTCTCTAAGTGGGCTGAAGCCATCCCTTTGAAGGAAGTCAAGTCGTCGAACGTGATCAAGTTCGTGAAACATCACGTTATTTACCGTTTCGGCGTACCTCGGCGAATTGTCCATGACAATGGACCCCAGTTCATCAGCCAGGCTTTCCAGAGATTCTGTGCCAAGTTCAGAATCCAGAGTGTGTCCTCAACGGCATACTATCCACCCGCTAACGGCCTTGCAGAAGCTTTCAATAAGACTATTGGTAAGCTTCTCAAGAAGTTCGTCTCGAAAAGTCAACGAGACTGGGACGACAAGTTAGGTGAATGCTTATGGGCATACCGCACAACTGTGCGAACTCCAACTAAAGCTACGCCATTTTCTTTGGTATACGGATGCGAAGCGGTACTCCCACTGGAGATCCAAATTCCATCTCTACGCGTCGCCTTGACGGCGGAGATGACAACCGAGGAGAAGCATCGACAGCGACTCCAAGAATTGGAGGCCTTAGATGATAAGCGTCTGCAGGCCCAACAACAAATCGAGCTCTACCAAACTTGAATTACCAGAGCCTTCAACAAGAAAGTTAAAGTGCGAACTTTCAAGAAAGGCGATCTTGTCTTAGCCGTCAGAAGACCCATGGTGATGACGCACAAGACAAAAGGCAAATTCCAACCCAAATGGGAAGGACCATTTGTAGTAGAGTCAGTCTACTCAAATGGATCGTATCGCCTCATAACTTCAAATGGCAATACACTCATGATGCCGATCAATGGCAGGTTCCTGAAGAAATACTATCCTTAGATGGTATTCTTCTGCTGATCAAGTTAAAAGTACACCTCTGATCAAAACAAGAAGAGCTTCTTCATTGATATCCAACGCCTCCGACGGCTAAGGATAGAGGAAAATGTTGGCTTCTAAGCCCAACATAAGTCTTCGACAACTCATCATGCTGAGGGGAATAGCATGGCTAGCCCAACTCAAACGGTAGTTGATAAAGGCACCTCAAACCCGTTGACAGCTGAGAATTTGCTAAAAATCCTAAGGGACACGTTCCCATTTGATCCGACGCCTCCGACGGCTAAGGATAGAGGAAAATGTTGGTTTTTAAGCCCAACATAAGTCTTCGACAACTCATCATGCTGAGGGGAATAGCATGGCTAGCCCAACTCAAACGGTAGTTGGTAAAGGCACCTCAAATCCGTTGATAGCTGAGGGTTTGCTAAAAATCCTAAAGTGGACTTGGCTCCACTCCTTCCTCCAAAATCCCCTACCAATACTCATCCACAGAATGGTAGGTCTACAAAATACAACCATTACTAAGTTAACACTATACCTCGGGTAATGGAAACTTTTTAATATTCCTTGTCGAGTACAAATTTTGCTTGTCAACTCTACACGGAGTACCAAATTTTCAAATTTGCCAAGTTAACACTACACCTCTGGCACTTCAAATTTTCACTTGTCATTCTCACCAATAGAATGACAGGTCCTCAAAATTTTCTTATCATGAGGCAATCTTTGTCAAGTTAACATCACACCTCTGACAAATTGCTGTTAAAGTTCAACACCACACCTCTAAACAGTAATCAAGTTTCTGCCAGGTTTAATATTACACCTCTGACAGTCACTCTTCTTCAGACTTCCATATCGAAGCTGAAATGGATGATGCTAGGTTAACACCACACCTCTAGCATCCAAGTCATTGCTAAGTTCAACAATACACCTATGGCCATGACTTTCCCTCGGACTTCCTTATCCAAGCCGAGATGACCAATGCTAAGTTCAACATTACACCTCTAGCATTACCCTCACTGTCAAGTTAAACATTACACTTATAACAGTGAACTTCTGAGTTAAGTTAATATCACACCTCTGACTCACATCCTTGTCAAGTTAACATTACACTTCTGACAAGACCACTTCCAACCCGTTAAGTTAATATCACACCTCTGACGGTAACAAACTTTCCTAGATTCCCCACGAGTCTAGTCCCACTTGTTATTCTCTTCAACAGAATAACAAGTCTACCTAAAAACATTGTTAGGTTAATACTACACCATCAACAGTGTTTCCCTCAAATCCCCAGTTGAGCTCAATCAAGTTAATCCCAAACACTTGATAAAAGTTCACCCTCCCTGGGGGTACCAATTATACTTGTCACTTTCTCTTATAAAGTGGCAGGTTCATCAAAAATTTCATCTCTGTTAAATTAATATTACACCTCTGATAGTATTGTGAGAGTTCCTGAAATAGGATCTTTCCCTAAAAATTTGACTTATTAAAGTTACCATCATAATTTTAACAAAGTCAAAGATTCTTTGCTTCTACGAGTCTAAGACAAAAAGTTCAAGACAATGAAAGAGGCAAAAGAAAAGTGTCACTTTATTATTTCCGAACATATGAAAGTGATACAAAACGCTCTCTATACAATAAGATGGAGTGTTACAGTAAAAACGCTCTCTTATACAATAAGATTGAGTGTTACAATTAAGGAGTACAAAGAAGTCCCTCTCTCTCTCAGAGGTTGCGCTCACTCCTTATAAGCCGCGTCTGATTCTAAGTGCACGATGTTTTGTGGCTACAATAGAAGCTGGTTACACCACGATGCATGATGTAAACATCAAAAGCGCCCTAGCTGACTAAGCTAAGAGCAATGGTGTTCTTGAGGTCCCGGTGGCAGCAGAAGGTCCTGCAACCCTTCGTTCATGAACATCTCTTTCCCCAGCAGACCATCCAGCAGACATGAGGAGCCCTCGATGTGACTTCTGGGGTGGGAGAGGAAGAGGATCCTATCCGCCACCACAACCGCCGGAACCTCCTCGTCGTCATATTTACCCTGACCATCTCTTGTCATCAGATATGATTGGTGCAGGGGATCTGAAGAGACCATGGCGAGAGTCGATTCCTCGTCAGGGACATAATATATTCCCTTGTGGACGACGAGGACCATAATATATTCCCTTGTGGATAAATATCGAGCAAGTCCGCCGGCAGAAATATTCTTCCAGGGGCCCAGCGAACCTGAAAAAGAACAATCAAGCCTACCTGCAAAGAATAAACAAGGGGGTTAGAAAATCTGGAACTTAGTGTACTTCAGCGAAAGAATACTAAGAGACAGACGCGGCTATTGTACGCGGGAATGACCCGCGCAGTAAGTCAAACTACCGCGCCAACAGAGACAGACGCGAATCAGAACTGTGGAACACACAGGATTTAAACGCAGCCTCATCTTACGCCTGCGCCTAAAGGCATAAGACGCGAGAAACTTCAAACGCCGAAAACTGCCATCTCCCTGTTGAATAAACAGGAGTTGCAAGATTCGGGTCTGAAAATTTAGCACAAGTCAATGGCCTTAAAACGCGAACTTCATAAGCAAGGCCCGCGTCAAGTGCTAGGGACTTCAATACCCGCGTTCAGGGAAGCTCAAATCAATGGCACAAATTCCAGAAAAGGAATGCACCAAGATTTCATTCAGATGGTGACACCTCCTTAAGAAGGGCCAAGGTGCAGGCCTGGATGGACTAAAGACATCATGGTAAGTCGGGGTGACATACCAGCAGAGGCCTCTACCAAGAGTTGGGCTCTCTGCATCCAAACGCGGACGAGCAAGATGATCCAAGAGACGCTTTTTCTTGAAGAGACCAAACAGGAGCATAAAAGCCCTGGGTCATCTTCATCCACAGAGCCATCTTTATCCATGAGCACAGGATCTCTTTTAGAGACTTTGAAGGAAGCGAGACTTCTCAGAGCAAACTAAGAAAGAACAGTCCAAAGTCTAGATTGTTAAAGAGGAAGAGGGTTAGCCCTATTTATAGGCAGACCCTAATAACTGTTATTAATGGTGCATCAATCGGAACCGTCGCGCATGACTGTCAAAGCCCAATGGAGGACTGACGCGTGGAGCGTCGCTTTGGGAACCGTCGCAGACACCGGTTTCCAACCGCCAGCGCCGGTTTTGCATTAAAGGGCATTAAACGCCCAAGTCCAATGAAAAATTGACGCGTGGACAACTGCCTTGGAAAATAACGGATGACCCGGTTTCCCAATCGATAGTAAAGACTTGACGTTCAAAGATCTCCTAAAATCTTTATGACGGGCTGCATGTAACGCCTCGGAAGTTGCACCACGACGCAGGCGTAAAAGTCGCGTCCAGGAATCCGCGTCTCCCTTTCAGATTAAATGGCGTCCACCCGCGTTCCAGAAGAATGTCTGCGTCGCGTCCCTTCAGCAAACACTGCTGCGTCCCTCGCGTCTACTCTGTCTGTGTCTTTTTCAGCAAGACAAATTCGCGTCGCGTCTCATCAAAAGGACTTAGTGAAATCTAAGTTCCTATGGAATGATGACCGCGTCTTACCCTGTGATTGACGCTGCGTCTCATCAAAAGGACTTAGTGAAATCTAAGTTCCTATGGAATGATGACCGCGTCTCACCCTGTGATTGACGCCGCATCTCATCAAAAGGACTTAGTTCTATCTAAGCTCCTATGCACGGATGACCGCGTCTCACTCTATGGATCAATGCCGCGTCTCAGCAAGCTCGACGCCGCGTCTCATTGAAAGAACTTGGTCTTACCTAAGTTCAGTATTCACAGCCAGTGATCAGGGAGTTGAATTCATCCACAGCTAAACAAAGAAGATGGGACAAAAACTTCAAAAACTTTTATTATATCGAAAATAGTAAAAGTGGATACAAACACTCTAATAGAGTGTCCTCTTCTTTACAAAAAAAAAAGGGGAAGAAGGGGAAAAGGCTAAAAGTCTCGATCCGGCAAAGAACGGATACGCTCCCTGAGACGATGCATCTCGTGATGACGTGCCTTCTCAGCCTCCATCATGGCTTGGACCCGCAGCTCCTCTTCAGATAAAAAGGGTTTTGCAGCCAGCTGTGTTCGCAGAGATTCCAACCTGGAGGAATGAATGGTCTAGCTTTCTTCAGCTCGTGCCTTCGCAGCTTGTTGCTCCTCCAGCCTCTTCCTGACGGTGGCAAGCGTCCTCTCATTATCCGCGATCATGGCTTCCGCCTTAGCGATGGCAGACCGAGCATTGGCAATGGCGAGCTTTGCGTTTTGCCGGATGAACTCGGATTCCATTGAATCGTCAGCCAGTTTCTGACATTCAGCTTGGGAACGCTCGAGATTGCGGACCTCTTCAGCAACTTGTGCTTCCACCTCCTGTCGCTCTTGTTCCTGGGTGGCTAGGAGCCTAGTCAAGATGACCTGGGCTTCTTGAGAAGAACTAGCATTGTCCAAAGACTTCAGCTCTTTCAGGTTACTTCCCAGTCGCTCCACCAACAGCATACACGACTTGGCAAGCAAGGAGCCTCCGGTTAATTCGATGTTACCGGCCATGTTTCCAAGAAACGTCCGGGCAAAGTCAAAAGAGCTACGCCCAGACAGGATAAAATCGATGCACGATCGCATCGCGTCAAGGAACTGCTGCACCGTTTTGCGTGTCAGGAAATCCATGGTGTCATCACCCGAGGTACTCCCCGACCCCCTTTCTATCATGAAGAAAGGGGTGCAAGCCGGCTCTTTTTGCACGAGAGTCGTGCTGGCCACTGGCACTTCCGGAAGTGTTATCGCTGCAGGAGCCTCCACAGCTAATGATGGAGCAGTAAGCGCAACCTCTGGAAGGTCCAGAGATGTTGAATCCTTGGGCGAGCCCAGCGGAGTGGAAGTCTCCCTGGCTTCAATAGTAACCCCTTCACCTTGCAGAGTGGGTTCTTCCCCGGCCTTAGGGGTTGCCTCCTCTTCTGGCAAAGTGGAAGCCTCATCGGCATCAGTAGTTGCCCCCGCTGGAGTTATCTCGGCAACTAAAGCCGTAACCCCTTCCGGCTGAGTTAACTTTTGTACCATCTCCTCGATCTGCGAGGAGGATGCAGCCTCAACATTCTCAGCCAATCCTGCAACATAAAAGGGAGAATGTTAAAGCATCCTCTTCAAAATAAAAGGGAAATTAGGTCAAAAGGTGAAAAGGGTACCTCCAACGGGAATAATCGCCAGCTGTGATACCGTTGATGGCTCACCCCGTATATTTCTTCCTCTGAGATATGGGAGAACTTACTCGGATCAGGAGGAGCGGGTTCATCACCGTAGTCGACCTCGTCTTCAAAATCGCTTTCCCCTGAGAGTGAGGAAGACGATAGCGCCTCGCACGAGACTTCTGCAGCCGAAGCCTTGCCACCAATTACCCCAGTGGTAGGACTGGGGTCAA
Organism: Agave tequilana; assembly: GCA_038442645.1. Taxonomy (NCBI): domain Eukaryota; kingdom Viridiplantae; phylum Streptophyta; class Magnoliopsida; order Asparagales; family Asparagaceae; genus Agave; species Agave tequilana. The sequence continues at coordinate 97,102 of JAVJIF010010827.1, forward strand.
CGGCCCGAGGACTAGAAATGAAGACACAAGACGACCCAGGTCGCTATGCCTCATCTCTCTCTTCATGAGCAAGTAAAGACCCGGGTTGAACCGAAACCCCCGGAATATTGACGTCTCCTCCACTCATGATGTCGACCTCTAGCTGCTCATCCTCGTCAGCGGTCGTGGCTCTGTCAACGAGCTCCCCTTCCTCCACAGACCTACGGTCTTGCTGCTCGACCTAGGGGGACGGATTAAATGATCATCCTCTTCAGCTATATCTTCTTCCCTCGGTACCTCAACGACAGCAGGGATGTCTTCGGATCGGGAGACTTCGGTTGTCAAGTCTCTCCGAACCTTCTTGGGAACAGGTTCAGCAGTTGAAGCAAAGCGTTGACGACGCTTGCTTACCACCTGTCGAGTCTTTGTTGCTCGTGGCTCCACCCTTGCTGCTTGCGGCTCCTCCCTTGTTGGCCGCGGCTCCGCCCTTACTGCTCGTGGCTCCCTTCCCGATCTTCTCCCGACCTCCTTCCGAGCCTTCAGGAACTGGTCGGTGAGTTTCGAGGGTTTACCAGACTCTGACCTTGCCTCGAGATTTGCATTGATGCTCTTAATACATGAAGACGCCGGAACAAAGTCTGATGTCTGGTTGGCTTGGAAATACCAAGTGCAGAAGCTGAAGCTCATACGGCACTTGGACCCCTCGATAGGTAGACGGAAAGTTGCTCCCGTCCCTCCGGCCACACTGTAGTACCAAGCCCGAGCACCTTCGAACAAGTTCCCTTCGAAGGCGAGTTGAGCATTGGGATTCCCGACGTAGAGTTGATCGTAGCCGAACTGTCGAGCGAAACGATTTGGCATGTACGGCTCGATGGTGCATGAAGTCCCTTGCCGGGAAAAAGCACATATCCGGGCCGGATATGATCAACCACCAAAAGGCTCCCGCAGACAACCTCGTGAAGCCATCTGAGCCCGCAGAATCAGTACATAGATCCCCGGAAGATGCACCAGGGATCTCGGGGAAGCAGCGATTAATCTGGTAATTCGCGGGATCTGAAAGTCGCTTCCGGACGTAATATATATAAAGGTCACTCCACCTCGAATCCTCCAACCGCTGTACAAAAGGGACGGAACTCTCCCTCCAACGCACCGCCGTCATCAAAGAAGGGCAGTGCATCACGTACCAAGCCAGGAGGTACGTATAAGGCAGCTCGATCCGAGGGTTAGGACGCTTCACCGTCGGATTCCCCTCTGAGTCAACGTACGGCTTGCCGTGGGAGTAGGCAGTTTTCGGTGCCTCGCAGAAACTCTTGGTTAGCGCCCGCAACCCGCTCTGAATGCCAGCCACCATGGCCGGGAGAAGGGCTATAGGGTTGCTATGAGCCAGGAGCACCGCCGGGTACACCACGTCAGCAACAATAACTTCATGTGGCAGCGTGGGCACCACACAACGCTTCAGCCACAGCATCAAGAAGCCTGCCAACAGTGCCCTATCGGAGATAGGGGTCCGGGCTTGATGGTGGAAGCTTTCAAAAACCAGGTCAGGGTCGAAACCGTCCTCGTTCGAAACCGTGGTGTAGAAGCCTTCAGAAGCCTGGTCGATCCTGTCTTCAATCTCCCTGTCGGAACTGGGAACCAGTCGGGTTATCGGAGTGTCTTTACTATCGATACCATTAAATAAGTAACTGGCCCAAGATAGTTACTTGACTCCCTGCGACCGCCAGTTGGTTATCTGACCACAAATGTGGAAGTGACACATCACTTCCCAGTAAGTCTCGTACACCCGAGGAAAACTCTTTCTTCAAGTGGTGGAGCTCCTCAGTGGTCGGGACATATTCCTCATACGGGATGTCCCCTGTTGCTAGCCTCGAGACCTCATGCAGCTCGTGCAGTGCAAGGCCCATCTCTCCAACGGGGTAAAGAATGTCCCCGTCAGCGGATTGTAGCGCTCCAGGATCCCGAAAAAGTTATGAGAGCCTGGTGGGATACCCCACTGTACGGCCCTGACCGTCACGTACAGTCCCATGCGCTTTAGCAGATCCCCAAGGTCGGTGAGGACGAAACCTACCATTCTGCCCCACCAGTAGTTCTCCGTGGAATGGACCCACCCAGGCGCACGAAACCCGACCGGATAATCACCCTCCGCTTCCATGAACGCGTTGAGGAAGGTAGTGCCAAGCTGTGGTATCTCTCCCGCCGGAACCTCAGACTTGCGCGACCCAGGGAATAGGCCGAGAACCGACCTGTCATGGCTATCATGACGATGCACTTTATGGGAACCCAAATCGCCGAGGGTAATCTCGGGGACATATCGAGAAATGTCCCATTCCATCTTCCGAGGGACGGACATGTGCTGGAAGTAGGACAGCGGGAACATCCTTTCCATGGTCGGAAGAAAGAACCTTCCACCCTTTATCTGACGGAGCCATTTATAAGTTTCGTCATACACACGATGGCCGCCATCTTTGATATGATCTCCGAAGAAGAAGGCAGGCTTCTCCAACTTGACGTGAGCATCCGTTGTGAATGCCGCATCGGTCATAAGTACCCGAAAAGTCCTCACGTCAACATTAGAGAGCCTTTCCCTGCGATCCGGCGACTTGTCAGCAGTCACAGGGGCAGTCCTTCATAGCACAAAAGTCAAGTCCTGGTCAGCACCACCCACATGTCCAAAGTGGCGCGTCTTGGCGAGTGAGGCAGAAGGATGGGGCACTGCAAAAGAAAAGGACACTTAGTTAAATACTTTGTGCTAAGTGTTCATAACCCAGACGCAGAAGAGATACTGGACGCAGAAATTATCAAATCCGCGTCCAGACCTGCGAAACCGCGTCCAAACGCAGAAGAGATACTGGACGCAGGAATTATCAAATCCGCGTCCAGACCTGCGAAACCGCGTCCAAACGCAGGAGAGATACTGGACGCAGGAATTATCAAACCCGCGTCCAGACCTGCAGGATCCGCGTCTCCACCACATTCTCCTTGATGTCACTTCTGGGGTGCGAAAAGAAGGGAGTTATCCACCTTAACCCTTCCATCACCATAATCGCCAGAAGTTAAGGAGGGTAACTCCCTTCCTTTCACATCCCCAGATGTCTAAGTGCTTGGACTCGGGTGCCAGATTCATCAAAATCAGCAGCTGATGAAACAGAACGCAAGGATCAAATCCGCGTTCTGTAAACCAAGTCCGCGTCTGAACCCTTCACAATTAGAAATATTCTAAGTGAAGAATCTGAAGCGCAGGACCCAATGGCGCGAGGGTCCAAACCCGCGCCACGGTTATCAACTCAAAGACTGCATCTGAGACCGCGTCTGAGAATCAAACACGAGTTTATCTTGTGTTAAAAATTCTTAGAGTTCTATGGGCTTCCATTAATGGCGAAATCCACGCCTAAAAGGCATTATACCTGGGAGAGCAGCGTCCTGCGCAGAAGAAGCACCCCTCTGGGCCTCGGCGGTGGTCGCCGTGAAGAAGATGCGGTTGGCTTGGTCTTGGGTGCCATCTAAAAGTCCAGTAAAGAAGATGAATAGTTCAAAAGTCCAATAATGAAGATGAACAGTTCAACAGAGGAAGAAGAGAACTCTCTTTCTTGAGCAAGTGCGTTCGGAGAAGAAGAGGTATCTCTCCAACTGTGGCTATTTATAGCACAAGGATTCGCGAAGATACGCGGCGTGTGGCCCGATAAGACGCAAAGATACGCGGCATGTGGCCCGATAGACGCTGCAGCGAGTCACCGCTTGACGCGTGGAACCAAATCATCTTTGAACAGAGAAGATCATGCGCCACGGCTCCGCGGCGAGTCATCATTTGACACGTGGCGCAGTTCAGTTAATGAACCGGGAAATCCGCGCGCCAAAAAGGTGAAATCCTGCCGGTTCTCAAGGCCAGCTGGCAGCGTAATCATGACACGGCACAGATTCGCACCCGACGGCCGCGCTTCTCCGATGGATATGCCCCGTCAGCATCACCATAAATGCACCCAGAAAGTCGCGTTGCGCTCAGAAAATCGCGTCTTATTTGAGTCACGTCTTTCCTAAGTCCGCGTCCTACCCAGCGGGCCCAACATCGCGTCTGCCTCATAGAAGATCGGGCGCGTTCCATTGCCAAAGGACGCACCCTACAGAAATCGCGTCTTTAAAGCAGTACCATCTCGACTTTTTGAAAAGAACCTGCGTTCGGCCTCCTGCTTCTACAAAATCAGTTCAACAGTACACTGACGCAAGCAGACGACCAACCACTCCTGGCTTAAAGCACACTCGTGACAGACTAAAAGCAATCGGGGAGGTTTAGACTGTGCATCTAGACACTCAACATGATCAAATCTGGTGGCTTCAAAGAGTTCAAATAGTACACTCACGAAGACCAATTCCAGATAAAATCAAACCCGGAGCACTAACAGTCCAGTCATGAAAGCAAATATGGCTAAAATCCAAGTATTTTGAATCCGTCCCAGTTAACTGCGGAATATCGAAAACTTTGGAGGGGGTTCTGTAGGCTGTCCAAAAGTTACTAGAGCACAAGCCATTGAAAAGCAAAGTTTCAAGCTCAAGACGCGAGGGACTATCACCTGCGTCTCAGCGTCAAGGCGCGTTGGCTCAACACCGCGTCTCAGCGTCAAGGCGCGTGGCTCAACACCCGCGTCTCAGCGTCAAGGCGCGTTGGCTCGACACCCACGTCTCAGCATCAAGGCGCGTTGGCCCGCGTCTCAGCATCAAGACGCGTTGGCTCGGACACCCGCGCCTCAGTTGTAACCATCCAGATTACGGGGCCAGTCACCGCACAAGTAGGGAAGTGGCCCCTCATCGTGGAGCACTTTTGGGCACGATCACCCCCTAAACCTCTATAAATAGCCCCGTCGCTATGAAGAAGGGTGTCGAACTTTGGCAATCGGCAACAAGAGGGCGACACAGAGAGAAGAAGCAGATCAACTCTTCAGCAAGTTCGCTGCGTACGAGCTAGCTTTCGCCTACCTTCTCTTTGAGAGTTTGGTAGACAGAGCTGAGTTACTCTTTCTACCGGCCGAAGAGGAGATCCCAGAAGGACGGTCATCTGGTCAACGGAGAACAAGATTCACTCTCCACCGCCACACGAAGAACCCAGCATTAAACAAAGGGGGAATTCAAGATTCAATATTCTCCCTCCCTTGTAACCGGAAGGAACAGTTTTGTTGTAATCCTTTTCATTTGATTCAAGGAAAACTTTACAGCAATATTCTTGTCCTCTCCTTTCCCGGGTCATACACCTGTGAGGCGGAGTTGGCTATTCTGGAGAAGCAGGAGCCTGCTTTGCTCGAGACTTATCGGGAGTTGATGTGCCACTTGCATATTTGTTCCAGCATCCACGGTGGTGGCAAGGGTAGCTCGAAGAGCTTAAAGAGCTGGGGAAGTTACCTGTTCTCAGACATGAAGAATGCTCTGAAGCAGCTCATCGCGGGGTTGCTGATGGCGATATTGTTGAACGGAGGAGATGTGTCTCCAAAGGGACATCGTCATAACAGAAGACACTGGTCCCTATGAGAAGGGTGAGACCCTTCGGAGCTTTCACCATCAGGCCCGTCGGCCTATGTCTCGAAAGGCGGTGCTGGCCGGTTTCTTAACCGTCTGGTAAAGAAGTGTGTTGTGCCTTCTTCCTCGGGTGACATCGTTCACCCGAATGTTCTGCTACCCGCCATTCGCCTGGCCCATGGTCATCGTGGGTCTTCTCCCGCCATGGTGTGCTGTATTCAAAGAGGCCTTCGCGCACTAACGGAGGCTTTCTGCAGGCCACCGGCGACAAAGACGTGGGAAGGGTGCTATCCTTCCTTGCGATGGACCCAATCCTAGGGTGGGTCTACCGTACACCTACTTGATGGCGTGGTTCGCCTTACACTGCCCTACTTTAATTAGAGCTGGGGAGGACCCTCCGCAAGGTGTTCGAACGGCGCTTCTCCGCCGATTCGAAGGTTGCTCTTGGATGAAAGCCTACGTGGGCGAGGCCCGTAAGTTAGTGCGTCGTCATGACGCTTATAGCCTGTTCCGCTGTTTTCCTCGTATTCGGGGTGCAGGATACAACGAGGAATTCCGAGATACGGAGTCGGCGCGGTCTCCCATGAGTCGGGGCATTTTCGAGTGGCTGATCAGCATCCGGCCCTCGCATTTGCTGTACAGGAGTGGGGATACCTGCTACCTGGAACCCTATGTCCCGAGTCGATTTGCTCGCCAATTCGGGTACGACCAGCTGTATGTGGGCAACCCCAATTCGGACCTGGCTTTCATGGGGAGTCTTATTGAGGGGCCCGTGCCTGGCGGTTCTTTACTGCGGATGGTACTGGGGCGTGGCTACGCACGCCGCTGCAGGATCCCGGCTCTCGACGACCCTATGCTTTTGCCAGTGGTACGCGGCTTCCAACTCCACACCTCCTGGATTTATGCCAACAGTTCGGGTGTGAAGTTAATCTCTCAGCGACTGAAGCGGAAAGCCTCTGATAAAAGAGAAGGCAAACGGGTTCGTGTCCCCGGCTTGGAAGAATTCATCGCTGTGGATGACAGCGAGGCTTCTGATGCAGGGAGCCCTCGCTTCGAGATGGGGGCTGGAGTGATACTCATGCGGCTGGCTCTGGTGTGATGGGGACATCTTTCCCACGACGTGCGGGAGGAGTGGAAGAAGAGGATTCTGACGTCCACTTCAAGAGAAAGCGGGCAGGTAGCTCTCATAGGAAATCGTCGGTGAAGAAGCCCCGTCGCCAAGCTCCTATGATTGTCGTAGCGGGTTATCCCTCTACAGCGATTCCTCCTGCTGCCCCTTAGCAGCTAAACCGTCGGTTGCTGAACCGACTAGTGGTGAATTCGCTCCAGGTCTGGGTAAGATTAACCTTGTCCATATAATACGCCTTTTTGTGCGTTCCTATTGACTTATCATCAATCCCTTTTTTATTGTAGGAGCTGAGGCAGCTGGAACAAGGGGAACATTATGATCCCCTATTCACTTATAGGGCTGAAGCTGGTTCCTGTGTCCTTCCGGAGGAGTCTGGAGGTGATGTGGCCAACATCGGTCCTTCAGGCATTAGGACTTCTAAAGGAAGTCCTGAGGCATCGAGCTCTATCGGCTGGTCCACAGGATGCTTGGCAAGTGAAAACGAGCGGCTATTCGTGTTGATTCTGCCAAAAATTTTCCGATGGAGCCTCTGGAGACTGGTGCGGCCGACGAGATGTTCGAGCCAACATCATCCTTTGGTATTGTCGTACCCTCTTGGCTTCTTCTGTATATAGTGTCCCGACTAACCGCAGTCTTGTTACAGGTGTTCAGCCTCAAGATGCATCAGCTTCAAGGGAGCCGGTAGATCTTCCTGAGGGATCGAGGGGTGACATGAGCACCTCGTCCACGGCGGATGCTGCTGTGTTGGACGCGCTGTATGGCGACCTTCTTCTTATCAGCCTAAATCAGCTGAAGGACCAGAGGTTGAAGGGACGACAGTTCCGGAGGTATCCTCACTCCCAATCACATCAACAAGTGAGGTGCGGACTGTTTGCCGAGTGCAGCACTGAGGGTGATTGCAAGCCCTACCTCTCCAACCCTGGTGGTTGAGCCTGCTGCTCAAGAGGTGGTTTCCAGTCCTACCTCCGCGGTGGCTGGCGTGCTGGTTTTGATGAGGGCTCCGCCGAGATCGCCTTCGGCTAGTCTTACTACTGTCAGTGTTCCCGCTGCTTCTTCTGCGACGGCGTCGACCAGGTTGGTGGACTACTCTGAGGTTGCCTCCCTGCCCGAAATGGATGAAGCCGAGAATGATTACATAGGTGACTGGCGATAGCTTTTATAGAAGCTTGGAGCGAACTATCGACCTAGTTTTGAAGGGCTCCCTGTACCATTCTCAAAGCTGAAGGTGGTCCTCTCCCGTGACATTGAGAGCATTCGGGACTTTGAGGGGTATCATCAGGCTGCTGCTTTAGAACTTCTGGTGGATGAACTTGAGAAGGCTGTAGAGGAGTGGCGCCTTCTCTATCGCTCAGACCCGGCGTCCTTAGCTGACGAGCAGCTCGCTTGTCTTGTTGCCCGAAAGCACGAGGCCGGCTTGCCGCTCAAGAGGCTGCTAAGGCCGTCTCTTCTGATTTGAAATCCTTGGAAACAAGGCAAGCGGAGGTTGGAAGTGCAATTGACGCCTCCACTAGTGCTCTTCTTGGCGCTGAGGATAAGATTGCGAAGGCTGAGGAATGATCAGGAAAGCAAATCTCCTCTTATCCAAGGCCATACCGGTGTCTTGAGGAAACTGCGCGGCTTGAAGAGCTCAAAGCTCAGAGTGAGGAGTTTGCGCGGCAGGATAGGAGTTATCACAGAGGGCAACTTTGGCGGAAGTTGAAGCTCGTCTGGCCCAGGCGGTGGACTTTGATGAGGCTGAGCTGAGGTCACAGGCGCTCGCCTAGGCTGCTGATGACAGGAAGACGAGGCTAAACGCCCTCGGAGAGCGGCTCAGATCGTACAGTGTACGCTTGTAGGTCATTGTATACGTTCCTCCATGTGTCCCCATCTTTTGGAATTAATGGAAATTCTTTCTTTTGTTTTGGCTTCTGTCGAATCTCCAATCGTAATCGTCGGTTCAGAGGTCGCAATGACATAACCGATTAAGACGTCAGCAATCTCGAGGTTAGCCTTTTGCGGGGCTGAAGGGGAGATACTTGCCTTTTGTAAATGTCAGCAAGCATCGGTGAGTCCTGTCTTTTGTAAATTTCAACAGGCTCAAAATTGAGACTTAGCTGTCTGCTGGTTCAGAGGTCGCAATGACATAACCGGTTGAGACGCTACTAAGCTCAATGGTAGATGAAACTTGGCTATCTACCAGTTCAGAGGTCGCGATGACATAACTGGTTGAGAAGCCACCAAGCTTCAAAATAGGTGATACTCGTCTTTTGTAAATGTCAACGAGTATCGAGACCTGTCTTTTGTAAATGTCAACAGGGCTCGGAATTGAGACTGTCTTTTGTAAATGTCAACAAGCTCAAAATTGAGACTTGGCTGTCTGCTGGTTCAGAGGTCGCAATGACATAACAGGATGAGACGCCACCAAGCTCAAAATAGATGATACCCGTCTTTTGTAAATGTCAACGAGTATCGAGACCTGTCTTTTGTAAATGTCAACAGGGCTCGGGGTTGAAACTTAGCTGTCTGCTGGTTCAGAGGTCGCAATGACATAACCGGATGAGACGCCACCAAGCTCAAATAGGTTATACTCGTCTTTTGTAAATGTCAACGAGTATCGAGACCTGTCTTTTGTAAATGTCAACAGGGCTCGGGGTTGAGACTTAGCTGTCTGCTGGTTCAGAGGTCGCAATGACATAACCGGATGAGACGCCACCAAGCTCAAAATAGATGATACCGTCTTTTGTAAATGTCAACGAGTATCGAGACCTGTCTTTTGTAAATGTCAACAGGGCTCGGGTTGAGACTTAGCTGTCTGCTGGTTCAGAGGTCGCAATGACATAACCGGATGAGACGCCACCAAGCTCAAAATAGATGATACCCGTCTTTGTAAATGTCAACGAGTATCGAGACCTGTCTTTTGTAAATGTCAACAGGGCTCGGGGTGAGACTTAGCTGTCTGCTGGTTCAGAGGTTGCAATGACATAACCGGATGAGACGCCACCAAGCTCAAAGTTGCAATGGAGTTGGGAAAAGTCTCGTTTTCACGGGGAGAAACGAGGGAATCACTGTCATAGGTTTAGTGTTAACGTAACAGCAAAATGTATTTGTGTCTTACCATTCTATGGATGAGAATTGGTAAGTGACTTTGGAGGTCTCGTTCTCGACGAGGAGAAATGAGGGGACTACTGTCATAGGGTTAATGTTAACATAACAGCGGAATATATTTGTGGTCTTACCATCCTATGGATGAGAATGGTAAGCGACTTTGAGAGGGAATCAAATGGGAACTGATCCCTTAGGATTTTAGCAAATCCCAGCTGTCAACGGGTTTGATATGCCTTTACCAACTACCGTTTGAATTGGGCTAGCCATGCTTTTTCCTTCAGCATGATGAGTTGTCGAGGACTTATGTTGGGCTTACAGGCCAACATTTTCCTCTATCCTTAATCGTTAAGGATATTGGATTATCGAGTTAATGTCTGCATAACCCTAACTCTTCTTTAGGATAACTGGTGCACGGCCAGGTTCCTGTTGGTTTATGGCTGTATGGACCTCACTTGGAGGAAGAGAAAGGCTCTCTTGTGTGTGCTCAGACACGGAGATCTTGATCAGAGGTGTAGTGTTAACTTGATCAAGAGAAGGATCCTTGATTAAGGATAATACTTCTTTAAGAACTTGCCATTGATTGGCATCATGAGTAGGTCGCCCTCTGCAGTCGTGAGGCGGTATGCTCCATTTGAATAGACTGTTTCTATTACAAACGGTCCTTCCCATTTAGGCTGAAATTTGCCTTTGGTCTTGTGCGTCATAATCATCGGTCGTCTGACGGCTAAGACCAGGTCTCCTTTCTGGAAGACTCTTTGTTTGACCTTCTTATTGAAGGCTTTTGAGATTCGAGCTTGATACAGCTCGATATGCTGCTGAGCTTGTAGTCGCTTCTCGTCCAAAGCTTCGAGCTCTTGAAGTCGTAGGCGATCATTGTCCTCTGATGTGGTTTTAGTAATCAGAACTATACGCAACGATGGCATCTAGATTTCAATGGGAGGACTGCTTCACACCCATATACCAAGAAAAAGGCGTATTGCCTGTCGGTGTCCGAACTGTGGTTCGGTAGGCCAAAGACATTCACCAAGCTTTTCGTCCCAATCTCGCTTATTCGAGGAGACGAATTTCTTGAGCAGCTTGATGATTGTTTTGTTGATGCTTCCGCCAAGCCATTGGCAGCAGGATTATGGGCAGTTGAAGCCACATTCTGAATTCGGTATTTATCGCAGAACCGATAGAATACTTGGCTTATGAATTGGGGACCGTTGTCGTGGATGATCCGCCTAGGGACACCAAATCGATGGATGACATGGTGTTTGATGAAATTAACCACATTAGAGGTTTTGACTGTTTTGACTTCAACCAGTGGTATAGCCTCCGCCCATTTGAAAAGTAGTCGGTTATTGCTAGGATAAACCGGTGACCTTTTGTCGAAGAAGGGCTGATTGGCCCTACGACGTCTATTCCCCATGCTTCAAATGGCCATGAAGCAGCAGTCGGGTGGAGCAACTCTGAAGGCTGGTGTATGAAGTCCGCATGAATCTGACATGCTTTACACCTCGTGCATATTGGATGGCGTCGGCTATCATAGTTGGCCAATAGTATCCCAGCCTATGCAACCTGTCTTTAAGCTTTGGACCTAGCTGATGAGCTCCACAAGTGCCGTCGTGCGCTTCTTGGAGCGCTTCTTGTGATTCTGAATGGAAAGGCAACGGAGGAGGACACCATCATATGAACGACGGTAAAGTGTCTTCAGAGTCGGATCGTAGAAAACGAAGGAGAGACCTTCGTCTAATAGATGCCCGCTTCTTAGGATTGTCTGGAAGCAGACCGTGCAGAACATAGTCGATGAGAGGAAAGCGCCAATCCCTCGGCTCGAGATCCGTGGAGACATTATAGACTTCTCGAATTCTTAGCATGTGCTTGGAGCATACAAGATGTCGAGTTGCGACTGTGAGGTGATACTCGGTGTCTGCCGGTAAGGCTAGAGTTGTTGCTAATGCAGCAAGGGCGTCCGCCTTAGTATTTTGAGATCGGGACACATGCCCGATGTAGAAACCTCAAATAGGTTAGCCAATTCGATGGCTGTATGGTAATAAGGCACCAAATCCTCATGGCGGACTTCGTATTCGCCTTTAACCTGATTGATGATCAGTTTGAATCGCCATAAGCTTCGAGGTAACGTACCCCCATTCCATGAGCGAGCTGAAGGCCAATGAGCAGAGCATTGTATTCCGCTACATTGTTGGAGCACGATTCTGTCAAGAGAAAATGCTCTGAGCAAGACATGATTCTGTGGGGAGATAAACACCACCCCACTCGGCAATAATCTTGCCTTAGGGCCCATTCGCGATGCTCCATCAAAGAACATCTGCACACTCCTCTTCTGAGGTTGCATAAGATTCAAAGACTCATCGGGGATGTCTTCGTGAAGTTTTGAATGCTCCGGAACTGGATGAGCAGCAAGAACTCTGCAAGGGCCTGGCCTTTAACCGCCTTCTGAGGCGTGAAGATCATGTCGTATTGAGACAATAAAAGTGCCCACTTAGCCAATCTTGAATTCAATGATCCTGCTTCGTCATAAGAAGACGCAATGGGTTTACTCTGGAGATGACATGTATGGTCTGACGACCAAATAATGTCGTGTCTTCTGACCAGCGAAGACGAGAGCTAAAACACTCTTTCTCGATAGGTTGTAGCGAGATTCGCTCCTATGAGAGTTCTGCTCAGATAATAAATGGCCTCGTGGCCATTGTCGTCCTTTGAGCGAGGAGGGCACCGAGGGAGTAGTCCATAGCCTTTACAAAAGCAAGAATGGCTTCCTGATGTAGGGGCCACTAAGACTGGAGGCTTTGTGAGGTACCTCTTGATGTCTTCATAAGCTTCCTGACAAGCTTGATCCCATACGAAGGAAGCACCTTTTTCATGAGCGGGTGAACGGCTGACAGCGGCCTGAGAGATTTGCGATGAATCTTCTGATATAGGCCAGCCTGCCTTGCAAGCCTCTGAGCTCTTTGAGATTCCTTGTGGATGCATGCCCTGGATGGCTTTGACTTTGTCTGGGTCAAGATGAATTCCTTTTGATGTGACAATAAACCCAAGGAATTTGTGCTTGACACTCCCAAGAAGGATTTTGTCGGGTTCATCTTCAGTTGATGAGCCCGCATTATGTCGAACATTGTTCTCAGGTCGCGAAGATGTTCATCCTGTTGCGACTTTTGACGGCAATGTCGTCGACATAGCATCCACCGTTTTTCGGAGATGATCGCGGAAGATCGTACTCATTGCCCGCTGGTAGTTGCTCCGGCGTTCTTTAGTCCGAAGGGCTACAGGTATAGCAGTATACCCCCAATGGTGTTCGGAACGAAGTATGCTTCTCGTCGTCGGGATACATCGTAATCTGATTATACCATGAAAAGCCGTCCATGAAAGACATCTTTTCAAACCCGCATGTGTTGTTAATCATGACATCGGTGATGGGCAGTGGGAATTCGTCTTAGGACAGGCCATATTGAGATCACGGTAATCGATGCATATCCGTATTTCCCGTTCTTCTGAGGACGGGGACGGTATTAGCTACCCAATCTGGATGTTGTTTCCTCCCGGATGAAGCCACATGCGATGAGCTTGTGAACTTCGGCTCAATAGCTTCCATGATGTTCGGGCAAAAACCGACGTTGTTGCTTGGCTTAACGTTAGGCTTGATGTAGACGGTGCATAGCGACCTGTGGATCAAGTCCGGGCATATCTTCGTAGCTCCATGCGAAGACATCTATATATTCTCTTACGAGTATTATCAATTCTTCCCTTTCCGTAAGTGATAGGCTTTCACTTATAAAGACGGGTTTGGGATGGTCTTGACTACCCAGATTGACTTGCATAACCTTATCTTCAGTGGGCGGCTCGCGCAGTTCGAATCGCTTTTCCCATGAAGGTCTAATTGCTGGGCCCATGGTTCCTCATCAGTGGCTTCTGCGGGCTCCCATGACTGCTTGAGGTCATATTAGCAGTGAGGTCCTTGAACATTCCTCCTATGCTGATATCGGAGTCCCATCGGAGGATGAAGTCGAATGTGAGGGAATTGATCCATCGTCTTGACTTGAACTGTCACTGATGATGTGGGTGTGACGTAACCCAACCCCTGCGTGTACTATCATAGTAATTTGCAGGCTTCCCTTTAGGCACAAAGTTCCGCATCAAACCGCGCCTTCCTTTTCCGAAATTCAGGCCTGCTCCATCCTTCAAGTCGTAACCCATTTTTTCATAATATGGGCGCTGGCCGCGCGTAATGAAAGAATTGTGGAGTGTCTGAATCTGAGCTTGAATCTGCAGTTGTGGATCCCCGTGGCCGGGTTCTACCGAAGATTATCGGCGACTGACCTTGTTTGGACGGAGGAATCACCAGTGTGGCCCTTCTATAGCTTCCATAGATGTGCTGGCCACACTTGGCTCATGTACGGGCACATGCAGAGAGCCATCCGTAATGGATTAATCGACCCAATACTCGCAGGATAATCAAAAGAAATATTATCATTAATTACCCATTCACCTTCATCCTCTGAAGGAGTATTACATAGGGGATTATTGAGACATGCTATAATTGGTTCACCAATCAGAATGGCTGGCATGCCTGTTTCGGATTCTGAATCCGCCTCGTTGCCACTTTCATCATCGTCCGGCAATGATTCTTTGAGTGCTCCACCGGCCTCTTGATATAGGAGAGCATCAGTGAAGTAGTTTTCCACCCCTTTGAATGGTTGCCTCTCAGCAAAGACAGTTCGTACTGTCGCATCATCTTCAACATATTTGAAGCATTGATGGAGGGTGGAAGGGACGATCCAGTTGGCATGGATCCATGCCGTCCAGCAGCAGGTTATATGAAGTGTCAGCATCAATGACATAGCAGTCACTTCTGACTTCAGACTCCCGATTCTGCAACGGAGTCGAATCTTCCCCAGTGGATGACTGCTCCCGGCATTGAAACCGTATATTGTAGTAGTGGTTGCGGACAACCTATACAATGGTATGCCGAGGAAGTAGAGAAGCCTTTTGGGGATAATGCTAAGTGCAGACCCTGGATCGACTTGTATTCTCTCGATGCACGTTGAACCGATATATCCGGTGTAGTATAGAGGTCGATCGTGCTTGTTATCTTTGAGAAGCATATCTTCCGCTGTGAAGGTAATAGCGGGCACCTTGATTGTGCATGATGACATTCTGGGCAGGGAGACTGAACGTCGTCGTTAGGGATCTCAGGCATGCATGTCAGAAAGGATTCTGAATTGGCTAGCGCCTCCCTGAGTGCTTCTCTTGTTTCTTTCGAGAGGCGAAGGAGCTCGTGTATAGTGATACGAGCTGGGATATTGGCAGCTGAGCCAATATATCAAAGCGAAAGGGCGTATCAAACCCTTGGCTGGTGGTTTCTTCAACACGTGGTCGAATCGTACCTCCTTAGGATTTTCTTTCCTTTGGCTGGGATTGGAGGGGATGCGTACTGTACTGACGTCGTTTGCTGTTGTATCTCGTCAGTAGAACTTTCATACTGCCTTAAGTATGATTTCTGGATCGGGTGCCCGTTTGTTGAGGCGTATCGGCTTGCGCTGCGCAAAGCATGCTTTTCTCCTTCGGAATCACTGAGGGAAAGCCGATGTAAGATTGCCGTCGTTCTGGCAGGATGGAGATGACATGCAAGACTTGCCCTTTGAGTTGGGCTGCTTTGGATCCCGTGTACGTCTTGGACGAGGTCTGGATGTATCCACATGACTTCTCCTGTCTCCAATGTTAAGGGAACAAGACCCTTATTGTTTGAGCTGTAGCTGGAAGATGCTTGACTTCCAACCGTGGCGCAGGGACGGAATAAGTCCCGTCAGGAACTGTGACCTTCGGAGCTTTGCCGAACTCAAGAGTCACCCATATTGGCAGTGACTTTCTTTTGCTCCGTCTTCAACGTCAGAACTCTGGCGTCGACCAAGGCTTGGATTCTATCCTTGAGGACATAGCACTTGTCAGTAGGATGGTGGATCATCTGTGGTAGAGGCAGTATTTAGGGTCGTTTGTGCGCCCTATCTCATTGGGACGCCGCGCATCTGACAGCTTCATTTTGTTCCCTTGTGGAGCAGATGGAATATAGTGACCACCTGATCGTCTTTGAACGAGTACTGCTTTGGAGGGAACTTAGGCTCCTGATTGTTGAAGCCGCTCTTCTTGGCCTTCGACTGCACATCTCCGGATAACTCCACAGACATAGTCTCTTTACCTTTAGCTTGAGAAGATTGCGGGTAGGTCGCTACGCCCTTGTTGTTCATCCCCACTTGCCTCTAGGGGCGGATGGTTCGAACTTTTTAGCCGACTTCTCGGCTATCTCAGCTTGTTCGACCAATTCTTTCTAAGTGTGGGCTTTAACAGCCCCCATGCGAACTTCTACTTGTCTAGGAAGTTGTGTCTGCATGTCTGCAAGAGCATGGGTAATGGCATCCTGCTGGGCACATCAAGGATAAGTTTCTGAACCTTCAATGTAGTCACGGACAGATTCGCCCTCCTCTGCACAGTGGAGAGGAGCTTGTCCATGGTTACTTCAGTATCGTCCTCATAGAAACGAGAGAGGAACCGAGTTTCCAGATCGATCCAGTAGTTGATAGATCCCGGGGAAGACTGCGAAACCAGTCAAATGCCACCCCCTTTAAGGTGCCAATGAATAGCCTAGCCATGATGGCGTCATTGCTTATAACATTACCAGTCTAAGACGGAAATAGTAGATGTGCTGATTTGGCGAGCTCTTTCCATCATAGGTATGCAGCGGCGGTTTGAACTTCGGTGGATATGGCACCGAATCTCACTCCAGCGGATAAGGACGGACTGCCCCTACCTCTTTAATTCATCTCTCTGAGCCAGGGATGTGATTTGAGTTTGGAGGCCCTTAAGGACTTCGGCGTCTAAAGAAGAACCCTCCTTGGATTTCTCCGGCTTTGGTTTGCTCATTGCTGAAGTGTTCCTCCTCATCGTGATTGCTCCCGGCATCATTGTTATTCCGGTTATTGAGGAGTTGATGCGAGCAAGCATTGTTGAATATTGTCCAGAGTCTCTTGCTGAGTCTTGGAAGTTTGCTCCTGGGCTTTCAGGCGTCGACGAAGGTCGTCGTTAACATTATCAGCCATATTGACTGACGCTTTATCAGTTCGCACCGAGCTAACTGTCGCGAAGAGGCATACCCACTGTGTCCTCTTCTTCGTCCGATGATTGGAGTGATCTCCTGGGCTGTGACGAGGCTAGGGCCGTCGAGGAAGAAGGCTGTTCATAATTGTAGGGTATCGCCACCCTAGATCTGGTGTTTCGGAAAACACCTTCCCATGCAGCAAGACTTCGCCTAAGCCTGGGCTGTAGTCTGGATCTGGGGACTCTCGTCCTCTTCGGTCATGTTGACGGATGCGGAGGGTAGATCTCGCAAGATACTCCTTCTGTGATGCTTCATCGGGGCTTGTACCGATAGGCGATTAAAAACTGACCGTCGTCTTGGAGGCGTGGTGGGGATTGGTCCCAGCCGGCAATGGACGAGTGGAGTGTCAGCAGTGACATCCCTGGTTGGCAATAGGGGGAAGAGGTTTGTCTATCCGTCAACAATTTCCTCAAATCGAACCCGGTAGGGTCCCTGCAAATCGAGCGCAAAGGCTCTTTTGGATCGCACATACGGCGATGTCCTGCTTTTTTATCCCTGAGACGGGATTAGCACTAAATAGTGCTTTGGTTCTAGCTTCACCATTAGATGCGAACTTAGTGCTTGACGCACTGGAAAGCGGAGCACGCTGCGGTGCTTTACCCGCTATGCTGTTGCGAAGGCATTAGCCTTAGATGGTACTTTGGCTTCGGCTTCGTGGTCATGGACCCTGCGCGTACGCTGTGGTACAGTGGCTTCGCTCATGAGAACGAGGCCGACGCGAGGCATCGCTGCCCTTGAATTGGACGACGGTATGATTGCCGTCGTAACTTTATGATTGGAGCAGACACGCATCTTGCCTTTTTCTTCACGGGAGAGGCGCGGTTAGGCGTAGCTACGCTGAGGCTTCGGTCGAAAACTTCTGTTTAGGCTTCCATACCCGCCTTGGCAGAGGGAGACTTAGGTTCACAAGGAACCTGATTAGCCACACGCGAGGCTGAGGAGTTTTGGCAGAATTCTACTTCCGGTTTCTGATTCGAAACCTTAGTCGTGGAAACCCTCCTATGCTTCCGTGCTCGAAGCATTGGGCCACCCCCAGAGAGGACTTCTTCAAATCTCCCTTGATCGAAATGAACCACCAAGTTCTCACAAGTAGAGGAATCAGACTGCGGACGTGCTCCCTTGTTGCGCCAAAACAACCGCAGTAGGCTCGCAGAGAACCTTTTCTGTCTCCGCAGAGACTTTCCTTGAAGATTAGCCAGAGGGGCTCTGGCTGCAACGGCAATTCTGAATTCAGTGTTAGACCCGAAGGTCTGTTCGTCGCATTGCGACACTTGATTCTCGGCAGTGGAGAATGATGTCCCCAGCGGAGTCGCCATCTTGTTTTCATATGTTTGCAAAGGGGGAAAACTTACAAAAAAAGAGTTTGAGGAGCTAAATTACAAGTATTCTTAAAAAGATTACAAGTAGATCTCCTCAGAGATTCTGGAGAAGTGTGCGATAGGAGTCTGGTCAGCGCGTGACCACTTGTCCCTTTGACGATGCGAGCGATGAGATTCCCTTCTCGCCTGGTTCCGGGAATCAGAGAATAGAGGGTTGGTAGAACCCTCTTGCTGCTTCACAAAATCGCCTTCAATAAGGAATTCCTTCTCGCCTGGTTCCGAAGATTCCTTGAGAAGAAGGACGATGTTAGGGTATCAACACCCTGGTTAGAGAAAGCAAATTCTCTAAAAGGTCTCTGAATTCGAGAGCGCACGGTGCGTTGTGAAGAAGTCTCTGCTTGTGGAGTCTTCTCTCTCGATTGATCGATTTCTCTCTCTGTGCGTCCGTCTGCGTCTTTCTCTCCTTGTACCCCTGGTGGGTATTTATAGGGAGAGCAAGGGTATAATCGTCCCTTGAAGATATGGAAACAGATTGAATCAAATCTGTTTAAATCTGGAAAGTAGCCTTGCTGCGAGGCTAAGATAGCTTCTGCGGAGCTAGAATTGGCAGGGCGGTTGATCCTCTTGATCTGTTTTGATCCTTCCATATCGTTGGAGGATTTCCCTGATCTTCTTACTCGTTTTAGAAGAGTCAAGAGATTGTGGAATCAACTGCCAAATTTGATCTCTGATTTGATCTTAATTGGATTTGATCTGATTGGATCCGATCTCATCCGGAGATTGATTGGTCAAAGGTTGACCGTGGCAGATTCATAGTTGAGCCGTCCGCATTGAACTCATAGCGGAGCTAGAGGTAGCTTCTGGCGAAGTCCGAAAGAAACCTTTGGCGGAGCTGGAAGTCCTCTGTGGTGAAGTTTGCGAGTTAGCTTCTTGGCGAGGCTTCGAATGATATTAGCCTCTCAAGCGAGGCATCCCTTTGGGCTCATGCGATGCTAAGTGTTAGCACCTTAGACCTGCTGAGGTCTGTTTAGAAACAATCCGGGTTCACTGTCGCTTGCTGGTGGATCAGTGGAGTCCAAGTTGCTTCCTGTCCCTTGGA
The DNA here is from genome assembly GCA_038442645.1 of Agave tequilana. Taxonomy (NCBI): domain Eukaryota; kingdom Viridiplantae; phylum Streptophyta; class Magnoliopsida; order Asparagales; family Asparagaceae; genus Agave; species Agave tequilana. The sequence goes on from JAVJIF010010827.1 coordinate 116,367, forward strand.
GATGGGTGAAAACTGGTCTTCAGCTCGTCTGTTACTTGTCTTTTGTAAATGTCAACAAGTTTAGACATTGTTCGGACCAATAAGAATCTTGTCTTTTTAAGTGTCAACACGGTCGACCGGGGCCGGATCCAAGAGGAGCAGAGCTCTCTGGCCGGTCGACCGCCCGGCCCACCAGCCAAATGGCTGTGCATGTTGTGCACATCGATCGATCGGTCCGGTCGACTGGCAGAAGGCCAGGCCAGACATTTTCAGGGATTAAAACTTGGTTTTATATTTTCTTATAAAATCCCATAAAATCACTAAAAATCTATAAAAATGAGTTTTTTGAAGTACTTTGAAGTACAAATATGTGTGATCAAAAATCAAAATATATTACAAATATTTGAACAATTTTGTAAATAGAAATTTTGCCTTAACAAAAATCTGTATTTTTCACAAACAATCTTTTATTTGAAAAAACGATTTTTTCAAGACTTCTTCAATTACAAAAATAAGATATTGTAAACACTTTAAAGCTTAGTTTGTATGTATATGATCCATTACACATATGAGATGAAATATCTATGTATTTGACAATAAGCTCTAAAATAAGTTTTGATAAATCCAAAACGATATTTTTCTAAGCTCAAAACTATCTTATGAAAACACATATAAATTTATGTGTGTATATGAACTTGAGAAATCTACCAACTAATCTATCCTTTACATTTTATCTTAAAAACAAATCTGACACTTACAAAACCCGACAAGTCTTCTGAAAATCTTCTCTTGAAAATCTTCTTCTCCTTCTGACTTGGTCCAAACCTTGATCCATGAGCTAGACTCCTCTTGAGTACTTGATGCGATCTTGATACGCGAGCTCTTGAATCAACATGTGCTAGCTCCAAAACTTGACTTCGAATCCTTTGTTGAAGCTAAACACCTACTAAGATCTTGATCAAATATTTGAGACTAAATAAATACAAGATCATTAGTACTATAACTACATGAGTTAATCATCATCAAAACTAGTGCAATGGGACCTTTGGGCCAACAATCTCCCCCTTTTTGATGATGATAAAAACTCATGGAATTATATATGCATGGATTAAAGTTAAGCTTCATAGAAGCTCCCCCTTAATTCATGTATAGAAATAAACATAAAGATATTCAATAAAGTGCATAAAATAAACAAAACATATACGCATAAACTCACCAAATTCTTCTCCCCTATTTGCATAAACATGAAAATAAACATGCATATATAAACTCTCAAAATTCTTCTCTTCCTTTTGTCAATTCATCAACAAAGGGGCGAAACCAAATCAAATAATAAAGATATATATATGTGATATACATTCATGAAGAAGAGAGACGTGAAGTTAGCTCCCCCTGCATACATGTATTACATGAGGAAGGGATGACAAGACCCTAACCCACATAAAAGCATAATATACAATGCATAAGTGGAGATGTTAAGCTCCCCTACACACGTATACCACATAAAGAAGAGATGTCAGGCTCCTTAATATAAGATACACTCAACTGAATCTATATATAGAAGAGATGTTAAGCTCCCCTTGCATATAAGCAATCCATATCAAGAAATTTTGAAATCACTTTTAAAACAAATTTTGAATTATCTTAAGTCAATAAAACACAATTTGATAATGAAATCAAATTGTAGTAGACAAAAACATAAGTTGGTACCACTTGTAAATAAATAAAATTTTAAGATACCACTTGTAAATAAACAAAATATAGATATCAAAAGAGAACAACGCATAAGCTTATTAAGATACCAATTGATATTAAATTTAAGTCAAGCTTAGCATAAACATAATTTGTGCTTTTAAACAAGTAAATATTGTAACACAAGCACAATCAAATCATATATATGTATGAAAGTGAAAATACAAATTGAAGTCGATCCAATTAAGTTGATATTATTTGAAATTTTGAAGCATACATATATATGAAAACATATATGAGTATACAAAAAAAAATAGAGTTTTCATTAAGATCATGTATATCTCATAACTACACATCCTATTCATGCACATGTTTTAAAAGATTTTCAATTTTGAGCATACAGGCATGGTCGCCCCACCAACCACCCTTAAAGGGTAGATGTTTTCAAAAATAGAATTTGAAAATAGTTGTACATTGAAAACACTACCAAATGAAGAATAAATAACTAGTTAAAGTAATTTTTAAAAACTAGTTAAAGATCCTTCAAACATGAAACCAAATCATATATATCTCATGAAACATAGCTAAGTACACAAAGATTGTCACTCAAGATCGATAGCTCAAAAAGTTCTCATAAAACAAATATATGAGTAAACAATAATTTGAGTGCATAAGAATTATGCGAATAGCATATTCATAAAATAATCAATTAAGCTCAAAACAAACATGAAATTCTTTTATCAAAGGCGTTAAAAAAAAATTTATATTTCATCAAAAGCAAACTTCAAGGTATATGATGTTTTATCAAAAGTAACAATATGCATACATATCCTAAACACAAACGAGTCCATAAAAGAATTTGCATGAAGGTAAGTGACTCAAGGGTATACATGTATATTTATTAGTTTGACGAAAATAGCATATACATGAAGCAAAACATGTACAAAAATAGGAATAACAAGTATAAATGAATGAATCATCAAAACTAAGTTATACATGTACATGTAATGAGTACAAATGAGCAATGAAACCCAAACATATAATAAATCAAGTGTAGCTCTCTACTCGTACAAGTATATACACAAGTTTTAATGAAGACTACATCTAAACAAGTATTCACCACATGAAGTACAAAACATGATTATTTAACATAAATCCCAAAACATGATAAAATTATCAATATAGAAGCATGTAAATTAAAAGGAGTTTAGAGATAGTTACCAAACCATAAGAACATACTCTAAGTCTCAAAATATGGTGGTCCTCCCACCAAACTTCCTTAATAGCAATACATCCATAGGGTATGTCCATCAAAGCTCATGCATCTACCACCAAAACTCTCACGTTTTGTGAGAGCCCGCACCTACATCAAATACAAAATGTAGGGATTTGGTACCCATTTCTTTTGGGTCCACAGGGGTTAGCATCAAATGGAACCCAAACATTATTATTTGCAAAATTTATTGATTTATCTTATCAAAATAAAACTTTGCTAAATGGCCTTGCGGCCGCAATGTGTACATTCGTACAATCTAGCATGCATATGAGAATGAGTATGATCATTATGTGCATAGTGTGCATATGTATGTCGTGGGTTATGTGCATGAAAACACGTGGAGCTGTTTCTTTTGAAACAAGGTTTCCAATTTAGAATAATTGAATGCACAATTGCTCAAAGTTGAGCTCAAACAATTTATTCTCTTTTTCAAAACTTGAATCTCATTTTTATTGATAGTAGCATGAAGAGCATGGCAAGAATGAGAATATCAACAACCTTTTCTTTTTAGAAATATTTTCCTTTTCTTTTGAAATAATTTTCTTTTCAAAGTGTTGTTTTCTTCCAAAATAATTTTTTCTTTTTCCTCAAAATTAATTTTATTTATCAAAGAATTATTCTTTCACAAAGATCATTTAATTTAGAAGACAAGAAAATATTCTCCTTTTCAAAATATCATTTTCTTTTGAAATGCATGCAAATTTATGTTTAAAAGAGTCATTTCTTTTAACAAAGAAGTGTTTTACTTTTTCAATTTATTGGTTTCAATTTATTGTTTTCAATTTTAATGAATCATACTTTTCAAGAAGTTTTTGACAAAAAGATGCAAGCTCATCATAAGACATGTTAATATCTTCTTCTAGCTCAGATTCAGAATTACCTCAAGGGGGTTATCCCCTTGGACCATGTAGCATATGCTGGAAGCATCTTTTCATCATCTGAGTCGCTCCCCACATAGTATTGCTCTTGTTCGCAAAGGGAGACTATAGTGTTCCATAATACAAAAGCCGAATCAAAGTTAGCAACCCTACATAAATATTCATCATTTAGGGTACTCTTTAAAAACATGGAGGGCTTTGCATTAGCCTCAAGATGTTTGCCATTTAAACAATAAGAATCTTTAATTGTGGCAAGATAAACATGAATCCCTAGGGCTTTAAGGTATATGAACATCTTAACTTTCCAAGTTTGGATGTTAGAATGTCAAACATGGGAGGTGTCATGAAATCCATGTGTGTATAAACAAATATTGTGATTAGCTAAAATGAGGATCTTTAACTCAAGGTTTTTAGACCCTAAATTAAAAAGCACCAAGCTCTGATACCAATTGAAGTTCACCTAGAGGGGGGGGTGAATAGGTGACTAGCTAATCAAATGATGAATAATGCAGAATTAAAAACTATTAAGCAAACTAAAAACTATTAAGCTAAACATACCAAGTATAACACAAGAGTGTAGCCGAATGATTGTAATCCAATATTGCATATTTTACCTCATAATTCCCATGCATTTGTAATAAATAATGATTTTTTACTCATCTTCTCTACATATTTGCAGGGTACACACTCTAAAGGAGATAAAGCAAATAATCACTTTAATTAACCACTAATTAAAGTGATTAAATCCAAGATAAAGATAAAGCCAAGATTTGAATTCTAGATCCAGAAAGATCCACGCGCCCAAAGAAGAATCCAGATAGTCCACGTGGCTAACCACTTAAACAATAAAATCCCACCAGAAAATCTGGGCTCAACGGCCCAGATTTGGCCGCCAGATCGGAGATCTTGCAAGTTGCGGCAGGTTACAGGGAGTTAGGATCCGGATTTGTGCCAACCAACTACCTTCTAGATCCTTCACCTGGGGCTATAAATATGGGACCTTGGACCTGCGAGCAAAAAGAGAATGGAGAAGAGAGGAGAATTCATTAGTTGTTGTAATGTTGTTTAGTTTTCTTAGGTTTAGTCTTTAGATCCCTCTTCTTCTTCCCTAGAATTCATTGTAAAAGAGAGTGATTGTGAGAGAGAGAGCTTGTGTAATCAAGGGTGACACTTGAAGCAACAAGGATTGATCCATTCTCCTTCCTCTACTTGAGCTTTGTTCTAGTTATGTGCTTTCTTTAATTGCTTTCTTATTGCTTTCTTTAATTCCTTGCAAATTTACTTCATGCTTTGTTTACTTCTCTAATGGCTTTTAGCTAATTCCTTCTCCATGTACTAGCTAACCACTAGCCTTGCCATCTTCACTAACTCATGGGTGATTGCTTTTGTTCATCTTGCAAGTTGTATGGTCTTCTCTTCTCGATGGGTTAAACCACTCATTCGACAAGTGAGGAAAGTAATTAGATCAAACACGCGAGACGAATCCACGCGATGGTGACAACATGAGGCAAGCCTTCACTATCACGGAGTTTAGTAAGTATTGGTAAGGTAGTAAGGTAAGCTAGTCATGGAATGCTTCTTCTTTAAGTTTCCTTTTTTTTCTTGTGAATACCAAATCCACTATTGATTTCTTTCCGACTTTCCACCATGAACATATCCATCCTTCTTTAGTTTCTTTTCATTTGATTCATTATTTTATAAGACATAGAAGAATTCTCGTTTTATAACTTCACTACCACTCGTCAAAGCTTCCATCGCGAGCTCTCCCTGAGATTCGACTCGGTAGTCCTATACTATAGCGAAGACAAGAAAGGGTACATAAAATACATTTTATACTCATAATACGTACACCTTCTTAGTCAATCAAAATGGCGCCGTTGCGGGGGAGAGAGGAACGTTTTTTTGGTTTAAAGTGAAGTACTAAACGATTCTTCTTCTCTGTTGCAGGTTACAGGTTGAAGAAACAGAAAATCTTGCATGCAGGACATACAAAGGGAACCTGGGCCTCTGCTCTCGAAAGCAGAGACCAGGATCCCTCAAATTGCCACAATTTCTGGGATTTGTCGCAGATGCGGCAATAAGGAGTGAACTTCTGATAAAATTTCTGCAGGGCTTGCTTCTCTGCAAAACACAGCTGCTGATATACCTGAAATTCTGTATTCTTCACCTTATTCCTGCTTAATTAAAAAACAGTAAAAAGTTGGTTGAAATTGTTAAAAATTATTTAGACATTTGCATTTAGGCACGTATCTTTCAATTCTTACTTTTACTGTGAAGAGTGCTGGAGGCAAGGTACGTTTCGCATTGCATATAGACTAGGAATCATCTCTTGCTTGATTTTCATGCTTTGAGTGAATCCTTGTATATTTCTTGTACACTTGCATAATTCAATTTTAAGGGCATAACCCGTAAATAAGATAATGTGGGGAGTTCATTACCCTTTCCTTAGCACGAAAACATTTTCCCAAGCACTCACTAACTCAAGCCTAATTTAATAAAAAAAAAGTAGAGTTGGCCCTAGGGACATCTCGGACTCATTTAGGAGATTATCCTAAGGGGGAAAAGTGTTAGAATTAACTCTTGCAAAAATCAGTGTCTAGGAAAGGGGTTGAGGGCCGAAAGCCCGAAGGGTGGTGGTTACTTAATTAAGGAACGTCTTCGGACGGGAAAACCTCCCACCAACCTTACCCTTCCCTGGCTGATTAGCTGGTGGTTAGAGTCTGCACTGAACCTCCCGTGGACAGTTATCAGTTAGGAGTCGTCTAGGTCCTAAGTCTACCCTAACTTAGGTTAGAATTTTTCTTTCTTTTGTTTGTTTTTTGTTTGTTTGTATTTGATTGTGTGATATGGCTTACAATTACAATTCTTTCCATCCTAATAATAATCCATATTTCACACCATCTCCATATTCGGATAATTCCAACCCGGTGTTTTACAATATGCACCAACCAAATACATCGGGTTGGCCTTATCCGAATCAATATGACCCACCCCCCATCTAATAACATAATTTCCATAATAATTTCAACTCTTCACCGAGTAATTGGGGATTCCAGTCCCCCGAGTTTAATTATCAACCTCCTTGTCCACCATATTCACCTTGTCCACAGTATTCATTTCCCGATTCCGCTTCATATACTCCTTTTTTTGAATATCCAATTGAAGAAAAATCTGAGTTACTAAGGAGTTTAGAAGCCAATCTACAGAGGGCCGAGCAACAATTTCACGAAACATTTGCTCCTCCAATTCCACAGTATTTTCAAGAGTCTTACTCAGTTCCACCTTTTCCTAATGAACAACCATTTGTCATGGAAACGAGTAAAGATTTCTTGTGTGAGTCCACTCTTCCATCACCACACAGTTTTGACTCACAATTTCATCACCAATTCCAAAACAATTCTTCATCTTTTCAACAAAAATGATGAACCAATGAATTGTGAAAAGATGCTTGAATTCCTGACTCATGCTCGAAATGATCGTAACCGTGACATAGATTTGATGATCCAAACTCTTCATTCTCATCCTATTTCTAATGTCACTAACCATTCTGTCAAGAGTCATGTTGTTTTGGAAACAAGATTCAATTTCAGCACAACCACCTGAACTTGTCCAACTTCAGATTCCATTGACATTTTGGCAAGTTTTTCATTTCCTAAAATTGAACTTGTCCAAACGTCAATCCCATTGACATTTTGGCAAGTTTTTCATCTCCTACAAATGAACTTGTCCAAACTTCAGATCCAATTGACATTTTGGCAAGTTTTCCTTTCCCTGAAATTGAACTTGAACATGATTATGATCCTGAACTTTCACCAGATGATTCAACTCTACTTCCTGATTCAATCATGACTTCCATATCCTTACCTGATTTCACTTCATTTCCCAAGTCAGACTTGGATCCAGTACCCATCTGTTGTGAAATTGAATCACCAATCTTTTATGATGATCACATTGAACTTGACCAATTTCATACTCTTGAAAGTCCCATTGATAAATTGGCAAGTTCACAATTTTTTGGAATTGAACTACATGAGGAATGTGATCTTGAACCCCAACTTAGTGATTCAATTCTTTTTCCTGATTCAGTAATGACTCCGGTATCTTTACCTCTTCAATCTTTTCCCGGAGTCGACATTGGATCCTTTCCCAATTCACAATGAAGTTGAATCACCCATCTTTAAGGATCATGTTGAACTTGACCATTATACCTTTTTGAAGATCCTATTGACAAATTGGCAAGTTCTCCATTTTGTGGAATTGAACTCAATGAGAAATGTGACTTTGACCCTCAAGTTTGTAATTTAGTTCAAATACCTGAATCATTAATGACTCCTGTTTTGTTACCCAATTTGAGTAACATTTTAGAGTCAGTTTTGATTCCCAACCCTCCTGAACTTGAATCACTAATCTTAGATAGTCACATTCCATCATGGGAAACTGAATGTGGACTTGAGCTTCATTTTCTTGACTTCGACCCAGTTCCTGAATCCATTCCGACTCCTGAACCTTTACTTGACTTCATTCACTTCCCTGAGTCGGTGTTCCTTTCCGAGTCCAAGTCAACCGTTCTATCATTTCATATTCCATTCTGGGACAAGGTAGTTGATGAATTTAACTCAGAAATTATTTTAAAATTTGGAAATTAGATGGGGGCATGTACATAATAATTTTAAATGCACATATCATTCTTGTGGGTCATATTATTGAGATTTTTGGTGGGCTCCTCAAACCCAAAGAAAAGTTGATTGGGCCATGTTTCGTGGACCATCCGACCACCACCGGAACCACCACCTTAAGGTAATTTTTTCCTCCCCTCTTCATTTTTATTTCATGCATACATATATCATGATGCATTGAGGACAATGCATGAAATAAGTGTGGGGGAGGGTTTACTAACATAGAGTTTTTAGATCTTCTTTCTTTTACACTTCTTTTAGAGTTTTTAGATCTCTTTCTTTTACACTTCTTTTAATAAATAAATATAAAAAAATATAAAAATAAAAACTTTTTGAAATAAGAAACAAAGTTTTGATCTATTTTAAGAAAATTAAGATGTATCTTAGAATTAAGAAAGCCTTAATTATGACATCTTAAATTTAGTTGAAATAATAGATCTTGTTTGAGATTATAGGCTAAGTAAGTAAAATTGGTGAGATATTTTTATCTTGAATTTTTTGCCTTAGATAAATATGCACTTTACACTTACACATTTCTTGGGATTGAGACAAAGACCAAAAATGCCATATAAATAAAAGAAAAGAGAAAAAAGAAAAATATATATATATAAATAAAGCATCACTTATTAAGCTGGGAAATTGTGCCTCAAGAAGCACGATTACTCACGCCTAACGGTGATCTCACTTATTAAGCTGGATAATTGTGCCTCAAGAAGCATGATTATTCACGCCTAACGGTGATAATAAATAATCCCCTTTAGTTTTGTGGCCTTTTTCACTCGAGTCCTTAAACCCGAGGGATGTTTTCTCATTCGGTGCCCTAAGACCGTCTGGTTTGGAAGTCATCGGTTAAGGCTCGTTACAGGGTGAACTAGAAAGCCTAAACTAAGGGAAGAAAAAAGAAAAATAAAAAAGTATATAAATAAATAAATGGCTTGATGGTTGGAGTTGAAATCCCAGAAATTTTCACTGAGCACAGTGTGCATATTATCTAGGTTTTATGAAAGATAAGTATTCAATCCAATTTTGAATTCTTACCTTAATTGAAAACAAGATCTTGCATAGAGACTAAGTTTAAGAAAGAATAATTATAGGTGGACTTATGACCTAGGATCACTTATATTTTTGCAAAAATAGTTCGTAAACATGTCTCTTGTTCAAAATGAGTTTTCAAAACACTAACATTTGTCTTCTTTCTTTATGGATTTTGTGGGTGTAATCCGCTGAAACCCTCAGGAGACAACACTCCTCCTCTAGGGTAACCTAGAGGTTTAACGGCTTGTTGCACACGCTCAGTGCAATCGCGTCACCTGCGAAAGTGGTGTAATAAATTGGTAGTTAGGATTTTCTTTTCTTTTCTTTGTTTTGCTCGGGACGAGCAAAAGAATAAGTGTGGGGGTGTGATTGTAATTCAATATTGCATATTTTACCTCATAATTCCCATGCATTTAGTTAATAAATATATGATTTTTACTCATCTTCTCTACATATTTGCAGGTACACACTCTAAAGGAGATAAAGCAAATAATCACTTTAATTAACACTAATTAAAGTGATTAAATCCAAGATTAAAGATAAAGCCAAGATTTGAATTCCAGATCCAGAAAGATCCACGCGCCCAAAGAAGAATCCAGATAGTCCACGTGGCTAACCACTTAACAATAAAATCCCACCAGAAAATCTGGGCTCAACGGCCCAGATTTGGCCGCCAGATCTGGGAGATCTTGCAAGTTGGCGGCAGTTACAGGGAGTTAGGATCCCGGATTTTGCGCCAACCAACTACCTTCTAGATCCTTCACCTGGGGCTATAAATATGGGACCTTGGACCTGCGAGCAAAAAGAAGAATGGAGAAGAGAGGAGAATTCATTAGTTGTTGTAATTTTGTTTAGTTTTTCTCTAGGTTTAGTTCTTAGATCCCTCTTCTTCTTCCCTAGAATTCATTGTAAAAGAGAGTGATTGTGAGAGAGAGAGCTTGTGTAATCAAGGTGACACTTGAAGCAACAAGGATTGATCCATTCTCCTTCCTCTACTTGAGCTTTGCTCTAGTTTATGTGCTTTCTTTAATTGCTTTCTTTATTGCTTTCTTTAATTCCTTGCAAATTTACTTCATGCTTTGTTTTACTTCTCTAATGGCTTTTAGCTAATTCATTCTCCATGTACTAGCTAACCACTAGCCTTGCCATCTTCACTAACTCATGGGTGATTGCTTTTGTTCATCTTGCAAGTTGTATGGTCTTCTCTTCTCCGATGGGTTAAACCACTCATTCGACAAGTGAGAAAGTAATTAGATCAACACGCGAGACGAATCCACGCCGATGGAGTGACAACATGAGGCAAGCCTTCACTATCACGGAGTTTAGTAAGTATTGGTAAGGTAGTAAGGTAAGCTAGTCATGGAATGCTTCTTCTTTAAGTTTCCTTTTCTTTTCTTGTGAATACCAAATCCACTATTTATTTCTTTCCGACTTTTCCACCATGAACATATCCATCCTTTCTTTAGTTTCTTTTTCATTTGATTCATTATTTTTATAAGACATAGAAGAATTCTCGTTTTATAACTTCACTACCACTCGTCAAAGCTTCCATCGCGAGCTCTCCCTGAGATTCGACTCGGTATAGTCCTATACTATAGCGAAGACAAGAAAGGGTACATAAAATACATTTTTATACTCATAATATGTACACCTTCTTAGTCTTAATCACCGAATTCCCGGTGAAGGACTCTGGACTATCTCCTCAAATTCCTCTAGATAAGAGTTGAGGTGCTACTATGGCTCTCTTGGTTGAATACAAGTGTGAGCAAACAATCCCAAGCATGTATCAATATAGCATAAGATATATCAAGCATATAAAGATATAAGCAATGTAAGCATGCAAGATATAAACACAAGTGAGAGATAGAGAGAGAGAGCAATCGCAAACACGAAAGATTTGTTTCAAGGTTCGAGCACCCTTGCTCCACGTCCCCGCCTTCAACACTATGAAGGATTTTCACTAAAACTGATCCCACCGGATCACTCGGTACCGCAACACCTACAAGGGGTTCACACTAGAACTCTTGGACTCATTAGTCCCCTCACTTGTTCCCCCAAGAACAAATACACGCAAGCACACTAGCTTGTCGAGGCTGCACCTCTACACCGAGCTCCTACTAGAACTCGAAACAACACGAACCCACAAGTTCGCCTCCTCAAATACAAGATGAAACACTTTGGTGATCTCTACACTGGGATCACCTAAAAACACTCTCACAACAACTCTCCTGTAGGACAGATATGGCAATGGAAAGCTTAAGTATGTGTTTGAAAATAAGATAGAATAGTGGAGGAAAAACTCAAGAAATCTCTTTTACAAAACACTCTTGAAAACTCTCATTTTGATATGAAAGTATTTGCTCTAAAACAAGTGGAGAAAACCTCTTATAGAGATAAGAAAAACTAGCTTGAAAACTCACTTAAAATCTTGTTTAAAACAGTCCAAGGGAACCCCAATTTATAGGCTCCCAAAATATGGCCGTTGGAGGCCAAATCAGCAGCTGACGCTGCTGACGGTCGACCGCTCGGTCAACCGGCCAATGGTCAGATTTCTGACCGTTGTGCCACCGGTCAACCGCTTGGTCGACCGAGGCCAGATCCAGAGAGCAAAGCTCTCTGGACGGTCGACCGGCCCACCAGCCAAATAGCTGTGCAAATTTGTGTACATCGGTCGACCGGTCCGGTCGACCGACTTCTGTCTCGGTTGACCGTCCGGTCGACCGGCAGAAGGCCAGGCAGACATTTTCAGGGATTAAAACTTGGTTTTATATTTTCTTATAAAATCACTAAAAATCTACAAAATGAGTTCTTTGAAATACTTTGAAGTACAAATATTTATTATCAAAAATCAACACATATTACAAACATTTTGAACCATTTTTGTAATATAGAAATTTTGCCTTAACAAAACTCTGTATTTTCACAAACAATCTTTTATTTGAAAAATGATTTTTACAAAACTTCTCCAATTACAAAAACAAGATATTGTAAACACTATTAAAGCTTAGTGTGTATGGATATGATCCATTACACATATAAGATGAAATATCTATGTATTTGACAATAAGCTCTAAAATAAGTTTGATAAATCCAAAACGATATTTTTTCTAAGCTCAAAACTATCTTATGAAACGACATATAAATTTGTGTGTGTGTGTATATGAACTTGAGCAATCTACCAACTAATCTATCCTTTACATTTGATCTAAAAACAGTTGACACTTACAAAACCCGACACAAATCTTCTGAAAATCTTCTCTTGAAAATCTTCTTATCCTTCTTGACTTGGTCCAAGCTTGATCCATGGGCTAGACTCCTCTTGAGTACTTGATGCGATCTTGATGCGCGAGCTCTTGAATCAACACGTGCTAGCTCCAAAACTTGACTTCAAATCCTTTGTTGAAGCTAAACACCTACTAAAATCTTGATCAAATATCTGAGACTAAATAAACACAAGATCATTAGTACTATAACTACATGAGTTAATCATCATCAAAACTAGAGTGATGGGCCTTTGGGCCAACAGGTGGAACTTGTGAGAACCATACTCTTGTCAAATCTGTGTTGAAGGTTGGGGAATGAGAGGTTAAGCCTCGAAGATCTGGTGGTTTGGAGTAATTAAGGCCCATTGCTTATGCACGGATACCCTTGCTGGCCGATTAGCTCGTAGTTGGGTTCATACAACAACCTCCCCCGGGTATCACCAAGTTAGGAGTCGTCTAGATCCAGGTACCTTAGACTAAGCTTGGTGTTTTTTCCTTTCTTTTGTTTTTGTTGTATTTCTTTTATTTCATTTGTTTGTTGTCTGAACATTTATTGTGGTGTGAAAAATTGCATGCGAGAGTGGTCGACCCAATCTCATCTCGATTAGTTAGGAACACCCCGCATCCACCTGTACCACCACCAGAGTTACTCCAGTCTGGCCATCCATGTGTTTCTTTAGGACAAGTTTTATCCCATAAGAACATCACTTCCATCCTGCATTCGGTTACCAGAGGCAAATGGTAACAACTTCGAGTTAAAACTCCAGTTAATAAACACTCTTTCTAGATTCTACGGTCTAGAGTCTGAGGATGCATACTTCTTCATCAGGAAATATGAAGAAGTATACTTGATGATGTGAATTCCCAACTGGGGAAGACACCGTGGGACTAAGGTTCATCCCATTTGCACTTAAGGATCTAGCCAAGAAGTGTTGTATACTTTAGAGGTTTATTTTATTTCAATAAGGGACGATTTTATCAAAGTATTCTTGAAAAAATTCTATCCTATCCATAAAACTGCTCTGATTCGAAAGAACATCATGCAGTTTAGACAGGAGCCTATAAACTATTTTGGAAGTACTTTGACTTTAAAGACTTACTTGCCCAGTGTCCCCACCATGGAATAGAGAAGTGGCGGCAATGCCAGATTCTCTATGACGGTTTTGATTACCCGACCAAAATTCTCCTTGAAACTATATGTCAAGGAGAATTCTTACAAAAAGATAAGGACTAGGGATGGGATTTATTCGAAGACTTAGCTGAAAAAATAATCTAGTGGAATCATGTTCAGATAAGTCTGAGAATCAATACCCATTAACTTTCAAAACCGGACTCCATTCAAAGAATCCTCTATCACTGCAGAAGCCAAAAATTTCCACTTGATAAGCTAGAACTTTTAGAAGCCAAGGAACAAAGTACAATAACCGAGTCAACCCACCCCAAATGCCAAATTCAGGTTGTACTTATTGCTATGCATTGAACCATATCTTCAAAGAGTGTCTATTTTTTCTTTCTCAGGAAATGTTAACAGACAATATGAATGCAACATTTGCTAGACCGAATAACAATCCATACTCCAAAATATACAATCCGAGATGGAAGAATTATCCCAATTTTTCATGGAATCAGAATAGTCATGATCATCACAGACCGAATTTTCCAACCAATTTCTTGCTCATAATTATCACCCAACTTCATCCCAATTTCTAGTCTGACTTTCAGCCAAATTTTCAGCATCAGGGCTCACGACCTTCTTCTCAAAATCCTCATCTAGTGAAAAAAATGACTGATTAGGAAGAATTATGGAAACTATATCCAAAACCTAAGCTTCAATGATGAACAGTCATAATCAGGCCATCAATAGGTTAAAATTCAAATTAGTCAATTGGCAAACTCACTCAGTGAAAGACAAAAAGGAGCCTTACCGAGCCAACATTTGACTAATCCCAAGAACTCTTTCCAAATCCATGAGCCCGAATATACATAACCGAACCAATGCAACGTTGTTCATATCTTAAGATCTGAAAAACAAGTGGACAATCAAGTTTCTTTACCACCAGTTACCATCTAACAAAAGTCTAACTCAACAGAAGCCTCAACATTTGCAGATTTCAATCCAACCACTTCAGAGTTTGAAATGAAAAAGAGAAGTCAGCTGAAGAAGTGCATAAGCCAATAGAACCTTTCTCAAATAGGCTAAAAAGTAACAAATCTAACGCACAAATGGATAAGATCTTAGAAATATTCAATCAAGTGAAA